>PVJI01000514.1:0-255544 GCA_004026765.1 Micronycteris hirsuta
CTGTGACAAATAGAGACATTTACTGAAGAAGATACAAGATACAAGAAACATTGTACACAGGACAATGATGCCTCAGTCCCCTTCAAAGTAGGCACCTTGGGACCTCACACAGTTCTCCCAATTGCCATCAGCTGCCCCATCGTATTTTCTGGAATCTCATTGACAATCTGAAATGTCTTCCCTTTCAAAGGTGATTTTAATTTTGGGAAAAGCCAGAAGTCACAGGGCACCAAACCTGGGCTGTAGCGGGGCTGTCACTTGGGTGATTTGACGTTTCCCAAAAAACTGCACGAGACATGAGCGTGAGTGGGTGTGTTGTGATGAAGCTGCCAATCACCAGGTGCCCATAGCTGCGGCCTTCTGAATCATCTGAATGGTTTCCATGGAGGAATGTTCAAGCTTAATGAAAAATTTGATGCAGATTTGTCGCTCAGTCATTTTGAATGTGATAGTCACACAGTACGCATGCTCACTCAGTGGTGTCTACCGCCCCCACTGACTAGTGCAGTGAAGTTGTCATTGTTCACACATCTGCATTCCAGTTCACTCTCCTTGGCTGCCAGGTTACATCCATGTCACACAACCATTCTCGTTATAATAACAATGGCTGGACTTTTTCTGGACAGACTTCATATTTCTAAAATCTTAAAACTTGAGATAGCACTCAAAAAAATGGGTGTTAAAGAAATACATACTATCAGTTGAACAATGTTTAGACACAAACATAAATGAAACAAGCATCTCTACGAAATATTAATGTGAACAAGCAAAAGTTATACATGAGGTGGTATGAGGAGCAGAGGTGGGTATTACAAGCTTCAAAGGCACAACCTCATTAACTCACATACACACACACACACACACACACACACACCCCTATTCTTAGCACCACATGGAGACCTTCCTTATAGGGGGGAAGGCTGCCCAAATGTTTCACTTTTTTCCCTGCCAGCCTGGTCCTCACAGATACACTGCTCCCTTTTTAGTTCAAAGTTCAAGGAGAAAGAGCTCCTTTCCAACCAATGGGTAAAGGGCTCCTTCCATGGGCAGAGCGTCAAAATGGTACCAGAGCAAAGATGCTGATTTTTGCAAAACAACCATGAGCCCTTGCGTTAGAGAAACAGACGGCTACCAACTATACCCCGGAGTGGCAGCCAATATTTTGCAGAACATATTAGAAACAAAATCTTCTGTAGAAATCAATTCACAAAGACATAGTCTTCAAAACTTGCATTCAGACAAATGATAAGCCAAAAGCAGAATTTCGTAATGAGGACACTAAGCAAGAAGCAGACATTCCAGACAGATGAGACTGCTTGAGTCAAGGTTACCATGGTGCATCTAAGAGGCTCCAGACCAGATCCACGCAGAGATGGCCCCCTTGAGCCTCATGAGTTAAGGGTTGTCTCCGGCTTCAGTGAGAAGGGATTCAAGGCGTAGGTTTGTAACTCAAGGTGTAGCTTTTATTAATTATGCGTAGTTAATGTCTAAATTATGTTGACTTGTACTTCAGAGTATCTGTCCAATCACTTTCATCAAATCTTTTTATTGTCTTCATAAAGTCCTAAGTTAAAAAAATAAGTAAAATGGGAATGAGGGGCTATCAGTTTTTCTATTTAAATAGTTATGGCTAGGCCCTGACTGGTATCGCTCAGTTGTTTGGGCATTGTCCTGCAAGGTGAAGGGTTGACGGTTCGATTCCCATTCAGGGCACATGGCTGGGTTGCTGGTTCAGTCCTAGTCCCTGGTTTGGGTGCATACAAGAGGAAGCTGATCGATGTTTCTTTCTCATATTGCTGTTTTTCTCCCTCTCTTTCTCCTTCCCTCCCAGTCTCTAAAAATAAATAAAATCTTTTTAAAAATGGTTACAGTGAGTGTCCATGTACATAATTCAAAAAAAAATTTTTAAGTCTTAATCATAAAGGAAGAGAAAAAACTTTAAGAAAATTTTAAAGAAATATTAAGATTTAGGAGCCACTTAACTACTACAATGAAGTTATGTGCCTCAGGGAAGATTTGAAGGTTTGTTTGCTCATTCAACAAATATTAAGTTTATACTCTGTGTCAGGCACCATGTTAGTCAATGGGGACACTCATGAAAAAAATACAGGTAAATAAAATAGTGTCTTTTCAAGGAATAGTGTTGGAACAACTGAACATGTACATACAAAAGGGTGAATCTAGACCCAAACCTTACACCCTTCACAAAAAATAACTCAAATCATAGACCTAAATGTCAAATGCAAAACTATAAAACTCCTAGAAGCTAATATTGGGGAAAACCTAGATGACCTTGAGCATGGTAGTGACTTTTTAGATACAGCACCAAAGCACAAAGCATGAGAGAAATAAACTGGGCATCATTAGATTGAAAACTTCTGCTTTGCGAAAGACAATAGCAAGAGAACGAAAGGGCAAGCTATAGCATGTCAAAAAATATTTGCAAAGGACTGTTATCCAAGATATGCAAAGAACTCCTTTTTTAAAAAATGTTATGGATTTATTTTTTTAGATTTTATTTACTTATTTTTTAGGGAGGGGAAAGAAGAGAGAAAGAGAGGGAGAGAAACATCAGTGTGTGGTTGCCTCTTATACACCCCTCATTGGGGACTTGGCCCGCAACCCAGGCATGTACCCTGACTGGGAATTGAACCAGCGACCCTTTGATTCACAGGCCAGCACTCAACCACTGAGCCATACCAGCCAGGGCAGAACTCTTAAAACTCAACAATAAGAAAGCAAACAACCCAATTGAAAAATGGACTAAAGAACTTAAGACATCTCAATGAAAAAGAGATACAGAAGGCAAATACACGTAGAAAATGATGCTCCACATCATATGTCATCAGGGAAATGCAAAATAAAACAGAAACACCTATCAGAATAGCCAAAATCTGAAACACTGACAACACTAAATGCTGGAGAAGATGTGGAAAAACAAGAACCCTCATTCATTGCTGGGGGAATGCAAAACGGCACAACCACTTTGGAAGACAGTTTGGCAGCATCTTATAAAACTAAACATACTTTTACCACATGATTTAGCAATTGAGCTATTTGGTATTTACCTAAAGAAGTTAAAAACATATGACCACATGAAGCCTGCATGTGGATATTTATAGAAGCATTATTAGTAATTGCTAAAACTTAAAAGCAACCAGGATGTCCTTCAGTAGGATAAACAAGCTGTGGTACATCCAGGCAATGGAATATTATTAACACTAAAAGGAAATGAGCTATCAATCATGAAAAAACATGCATATTACATGCATTTTATTAAGCAAAAGAAACAAATCTGAAAAAGATTACATACTATATTACTCCAACTTTATGACATTGTACAATAGAAAAGGTAAAGCTATAGAAACAGTAAAAGGATCAGCGGTTACCAAGGATCATTATGGCCCAAACAGGGGCAACAGTTTCTTAACCCATTAAAGATTGACTAGACAAGAAAGCTGATGAACAGAGAGGTTGGGAGATGGCCCAGTGAAAAGTCCCTGTGCCTTGACAAGTGGTCCTTAGTCATTTTTCTCATTCAATACACATAACAGGTGGCATTCCTAACGTGCTCTGACCAGGTACAGAGCCCGGAATTAATGTAACAGGAAACTCGAAGTAACAATAGCTTAAAAGGACCTAGCTCCATCTTGATCTACTCAGTGGATCTCTACATCTATTTCTGGAGTTCAGGGCTAGAATGAAACTTCATGTTCATCACTAACTCCGAGTCCGTCTACCTTTCACTCTACCATCCTGGATTGTGGCTTGCACTCTAATGTCACCTCGTGATCCCAAATGGCTGCTGGAGATCCAAACATTGCAGGCAATAGGAAGAAGAAATCCACAGGAAGACTCAAGGGTTCCTTCCCAGTTAAATCATTTCCCTTTAAGCAACTTTTCTGGAAGTCCCAGACACTACTTTCCCTTCAATTTCATTTGTCAGAACATAGTCATATGGCCACACGTAGCGGGAAGAAAGGCTGGGTGTATTGCCACCCCAAATAAAAGAGAAGTTTTGCCTGAAGGAGAGAGGAGATTGGGGGAAGCAGCTAGGTTTGTTTCTGCCAGGGTCATATATAATTCCCAGAGCACTAACACCTACCCCACCTCTTTCTCTCCCCCTCAGGTGAGTACATGAACCTGAGAGGAATATTACAGGGCCAGCTTTGAATCTACTTTACTTGACTCTATAAATATAATAAACCATTTGCAAACTTTAGGGTTTATATACTTATCTGGACATACCTCAAAGCCTACTGTAATTTACCAAGGTGTAATGACATTAAGACTGAGAACACTACCTCTATAAATTAGGTTGCTATGTCTATAAACAGAAAGCATGGGCTGAGAAGACGTGAAGGAAAAAGTGACAGGCTGCATTTTGCAGCCAAATATCTATCTTTTAGAAAAAAAAGAGAAATGAGGAGTAAAAAATTATGTCGAGGCTTCCTCTAGGAATGTCCGCACTGTGGTTGCAGTGTTTGCAGTGGAGAGCCTTTAGCCAACTGCTCTTGGTGTTGGAGCCTCTCACCCAAGCGGAACAGCCCTCAGCGTGGTTCGGTCACTACGTTAGCAGCCTCCCGGGGCCACGCCTGCTGGAATTCATGCCTTCGGGTAGTCCCCTCCCTTGGAGCCGGGCTGCCCTGTGACCACTTTAACCAGAAGCGAGGCTGTGCCAGTGCCAGACTAGTGTTCAGAAGGACTGGTAGTTTCTATTTATGCTTCTTGATTATCCTGCTGCCGTGTGAGAAGCCTGGCTACTCTGCTGCAAAACCACGTGGAGAGATGCAGCGGAGAGGCCACACAGAGAAAGAGCAGCCCCGGGACTACGTGGAGAGAGAGAGAGTGAGTCCGGGACCCTAGCACCCAGCCAAGTCCAGACCTCAGCCTCTCTGCCAGCTGAACGCAGACACACTCTGACCGTTGGCCAGCCCACACCAAACAGTCGTGAGCAAACAAAATGGTTGTTGTCTTAAACCACCATGTTCTGGGGTTATTTGTACCTAGCAACAGATCATCTTAACACCACCACCTCTCCAAACATGTCTGTGGGCTTGAGCTAGGACCCTGGCTCGTGCGGCTGCCGCAACAGCCCCTGCCGGCCTCTGCAACCACAGCCAAGGGAGCCAGCGGCCTCTGGATCACTTCCCAACCCGCAGCCCTGATGTTCACCTCCTTCCAGAGCCCCTCTCCCGACTCGGACAGGCCTACTGGAAAGGTTCCTGACAGGAGCACCCCTGGCCTTCCTCCTCATTCCATCTTCCGACGGGAATCTGTGCCATCCCTTCCCCACCCCAGGAGCCCGCCGAGAAAGCCAGGCCCACGTGTGTCTGCGTGCATGTGCAGGGGGAGCCCGAGCTACGAGTGGGTCAAGTCCTGTCCTGGAACTGAGGCCAGAAGAATGAGTTGCTGGCATCTTCAGTTGGAATCTGGAACACATTTTCCCATAAAAGCAATTATTATAGATGATTTCAGTACTATTAGAACTATAGTTTGGTGACATTGCTGGTTAAACAGACATTTAGGGGCTACCCTGGGAACATAATTACCTTTTATAACATGGTCCTAATGAGAAACAAGATCCAAACAACTGACTTAAGAATGAACTTTTGAAAGCAACCTGATTATAATTTAGAAACTCTCATCCTATATGGAGCGCCAATTATATAGTAGATGCTGTGGGCTAAACAGAAGAAAAAAAAAAGATTGTGGCCTCTTTCCAGGAAGTTATAGTTTGTTTGGGAGACCCAAACGCACCAGGAACAACCGGTGGGCAAGGCAGTCTGTAAGTCAGTCCGAAATTGTGTGAGACTGACCGGTAGGCACCTGCAAGCTGCAAGAGCAAGCTAATAAGTCGTCTTTTCCACTATTCATTTATCACAGCTTCCAGACACCTGTTTTGAGAGATCTTGAGGACACACGCTGTTCACAGTTGCCCCCACACTGTTTCCTGTTCACGGGAGAGGGCTGGGCAGGTGTAGGAGGCCTCCGTGTTCACCTGGCTGTGTAGTGAGAAGAGTCGGTGGCTCTGGGAACTAACTATAGGAGGCTGGGGACAAACCAGGATCCTCATCACCGGCCTTGAGGAGGGCCCCCGCAAGAGGCCCCACCACTGTGTTTCTCAACATGTTGTGTGGGAGCACCTGGCTCAGAAACCACTAATTCTGGGGCTTTGACCCTCATTTGGCGGTGAGGCTTGGGAATCTGCAGTGCTGACAGACTGCCCTGCTGATTCCCATGCTGGTGAAGGTTTGAAATCGCTCTCCCAGAGGTGGCAGAGTCACGCTTAGATATTCAAGCACATTTTCCCCTGAAAGCTATCAGGGGCCCAGACACAGGCCTTAGCCCCTTACACGCTCCACTTTGGGAACCATGCTGCCGCCAGCCAAGTTTCTAGGAGAAAACAAGCATGTTCAAAGAGCCTGGCGTGGAGCAGGGCTTTCACTCACTCTCCCAGCACTTTCTGGCTCTGTTTCCCTTCCAGCCAGAGCACCGTGCATGCACTGCAAACATGTCTGAGGCATCTGGACTGAAACCCAGCATCTGTTGTAAGAAAAATGAGGCTTTCAAGCAGGGCCTCTTTGGAGTGGGATGCCAAGTGGGATGGGGCCTCCCAGGTAGACTGCATCACGTGGAAATGTCTAAGCAAATTTCCCCAGGGCCAGAAAATGTGCTCTGAGCCAGACTCCAGCACTCAGGCAAAAGTAATGTTGCGTGGCTTGCTTGGGTCCCTTGCCTCAGACTCCCGCCATCAGGACCACCAGCTCCCTCCAGGACAGTGGGCTCCTTGCCAATGACACACAGGCACTCAAGTTCAAGCCTGGTCTCATCACTGGGGTGAAATACTTGAGAAATAGTTTTCAGAGTGAGGTGTCCACACCCACGTGGCAGGATGAGTGTGCAGGAATAGTGTTGCTCTGGGCTCTCCCACATTATCCCACCTCCGCACCAGTCTGAGCGCCTGGGTGTCTTGTCCCTGCTGCCTGGGGGAAGGGATGCTGTCGCCTAAGCAAGGAGAACCCCGGCTTCAAACTCTTGGCTTCTCTCCTTCAGAAGCTCAGGCCCAGGACATAAACAAGGGATTTAGATAAACATGTAATTAGTTAGAACTATTTTCCATTCTCTCCAGCACCACTCCTCACCCCTAGACTAGGGAGAAAGGTCATCCAGGCCAAGGGACAAAAGATGCCAATCCAGTGGTCACTGCTGGGGGTCCCTTCACTACCACCGGTCAAGTCCCAGCCGAGTCTGAGGAATCACAGGGGAGGTGGGACCTGGGCCTGGCCCAGCCCAGAGATAAACAATGGAAATAATGAAGGGCCTTGAGCTGCCCCACAATCTCCTCAGGCCCCAAACACTGTGGGAGAACAGCCAAGTATTTCCAGGAGCAGGAAATGGCTAAGTAAACTGTTTGGATGGAAGTAACGTGTTTGGATGGGACAACAGAAACGTCAGCCTGAGAAGACAACTCAGGCACACTCTCCCGCCCCCTGCGCCTCGGGCCGTGTGATCACCTGGGACTCGGACACGATACCGGGAAAGGGGGTCAGGAAACCTAAATTGACTGAGATTTGGGTTTTTCACTCAGTAGAAGAGAGGCTTCACATGGAAATGAAGCTCAGGTAGGTTCAAAAAGGTTGAGAAAACTCACCTTTCTGGCCTGTCTACATTTCTGTTATATTTTTTACTAGGTTTAGAAAGTTTCTAAGTGGCACTAGGTCATGCTAAAAAGTATTAGGGCCAAAGTGCTGAGGTTGGAAAGCCCCTCCGGTTCAGTGCCCTCGCCTGCCCTTTTGTTCTTAGAAGCACCCAGAGAAGGAGCCCGTGCAGTCCCTCCCAGATTCCTGATCAGGCCCAGGGCATAGACAAGGGACTTGTGCTGGCAGCGCTGATTCGCTAAAGAACTCTGGGTGAGCTCAGTGCCTATTTTGCCATGGATAGTGCACACCCACAGTTTTGACTTAAACTTTCAGGGAAAAACAAATCTTTTGTTTTAATTTTTTAATTCAATTATTTCTTTATTTATATTTAGATATGTGTTTTTCGCATTTAGCTTTTGTTTTTGAACATATATGGTACAAGAAATTTTATGTAACAAATAATTACAAAACATGAGAACAGATAAAACATATTTCAGGTACTATTCATGTATAATGTCTATCCTTATTTTCTCGCTCAAAACTTTGGGCCAAAAATGCACATTATACATGGCAAAATGTGGTAACTCTTCTATACCTTCACCCATTGGAAAGGGACTCACAGAGCCTTGCTAAGTGAATATGGAAGGGCCTCATCCTACACCGAGGATGTTTCAATTACAGCCTGAAAAATGGCATAAAAGGATGTGTATACTATCAAGTGACTTACTGGAGTGTGATGCGGTAATCTTAGGATTCCAAGGCTATTCACCAATCAAAGCCTGGGATCTCTTATTGAAACTCAAGGTTTTGATCATGATATTCACCTTGGCTCTAAGATCTAAATATGTACAATGTCAAAACACATTCCAACCACACATGAATGCTCTAAAACTCATCATGCATTTATCAAAAATATGGTTGGGTTATATTTTGATGAGATGACTTTAAAGTTGTATATTATGTTTGCATTTTCCTTCTTTTCTTTTGCTGTTTTATTTGTATCTTTTTCCTTTTCACCGTGTGCACGCTTTTCCTTTTCTCCTTATTTCTGTTCTCATTTTCTCTTCTTTTCCTTTTCTCTTTTCTCTTCTTTTTCCTTTCTTCTTTTCTACTTCTCCTCTCCACATGAATTCTATTCTTCCTCCCTCTTTTTTCCTTCTCTTAACGCTCCCCTATATTTTCCATATTTAAAAATATATTTATATTTTCTTCTTCCCTTTCTGTCCATCCTTAATCCTATTGCTCCATAGTAACAGCAGTTAGCACCTCTGGGTCCTCAGCATATGCCATGCTCTCTGCAAAACACTTGTATCAAGGCACCATATTTTTAAAAGAGGAAAATGAGACTCAGGGAAATTGAATAACTTGCCCAAAGACACCTGTCTAGGAATGGGGAGTCCCGGACTCAAATGGGAGTATTGGCTTCCAGAGCCCAGACACCCCCGTCTGTATCTCCTCCGATCACGTCCCATTCCTATGCCCCGCCACCTTTTACTTCCTGACTCCCTTTAGCTGGGTTCCCCCTGCCTGGACCCCCACCTCCATCTTCTCACCCACTCTTATGCCCCACAACACACATGCTTGAGATTTCCCCTCTACCGGTCTATTGTATCCCTCCTTTGTCATGGGTGTGGCTGAAAAAAATGACATAAATGCTAGCTCTCTCATTCTGCTACCCCATATCTGTCTAGGGAACATGCTCAAATGCCCCCTTTCAGGTCATTCTCTGGGCCAACGACCTTCCTTTCTTCCCATGCTTTAGCAATTTAAAGCCCATTTTTGCTTCCAATGGCCAGAAATTTTGCACAGTGGCCCTCTGATCTTTCTTTCCTGTTCTGTGTATGACGCGTGTGTGTGTGTGGTATTTCAGAAGCCTTCTTTGAAAGAAAATCATCACTTCGATTCCGGCTAAGTCTATGAAAACTGAACGACTTCTGCGGGCCCTTCGTGCTGCTCGGCAGTTGCACTCTTTCCCCTGGTCCTTTCGTTCCCTGAGACGAATACACTCCTCCTTTGCCAGCCTCACCCTCAGGTAGTGACATTGCTTCTTCCATGGCTGAGCAAAGGGAAGCAAACGGAATAGAACTTTCAAGAGCCTCACCAGCACGTCCACCTACCACCTACATCTGGTGCCTGTAAGCCTCCTTCCTGCTCTGGCGGAGCAGGCCCCTCCTCTGGGCACTTCATTCCATCTTCCCCACCTACTCAGAGACGTCGCCCCTGCAAACTGCCTTTCTCTCCTGAATTCTCACCTTCCTCCTCTGCACAGGATCAGTTCCAACATCATGCAAACATGCTGTTATAGCTCCCTTCTTTAAAAACAACAGCGAAAAAAGCTCTTTCTTAACTCCACCTCCCCTCTCCAGATACTGCCAATGCTTTTCCTTACCATTGAGGTAAAACTCCTCCAAAGACTTAGTTTTATGGTCTCGAATCCCCCCTGTCCCCAGTAACATCACAGAGTCATCCAGTCAGGCTGTCCACATGTGACTCTGCCAATACTTCACCTGCCGATGACGCCAATGGTGTCCTGTTGTTTGATCTACTGGACAGTGTTCAGGAGCCCGTGAGGAGTCACTTGCTTTTGCATGTGACACTGGCTTGGTTTCCAACACGCTGTACCCTCTGGCTCTGCTTCTCCATTCTGGCTGGTCCTTATCAGATTCCTCTAATCTTCCTAATTCCTAAACCGGTGGTTCTCAATATTTAGTGGGCAAAAAATCACCTGGAAGGCTTGTCAAACTCCACCGAGTGGGGCCCACGCCGGGCGTTTCTGCTCCTACAGGTGCAGGCGGACCCAAGCAGTTGCATATCTAGCACGTTCCCAGGTGATGCTGCTGTTGATCGGTGGATCATATTTTGAGCAGCACTACCTAAATTTTTCTATCATTATTCACTTCAGTGATGATAGTATGCACTTTCAGTTTCAAATATTTCTACATGCTGAAAACTACCTAATTTACATCTCCAGGCAGGGCTTCTGCCCTGATTTCCAGAGTCATATATCTCACTGCCTAATCTACCTCCTCGTTTGGATAGCTAAGAGCAACTCAGTGTTAATATATTCAACCCTGAGCTCCCAAGACTCCCTCCCAAAGTCTGCCCCTTTGCGGTTTTCCCTGTCTCAATCAAGAGCAACTTCAAACTTCTGATTGCTCAGGTCAAAAACCTGGGAGTCATTCAGAATTCCTCTTTTATTTTTACACCTCACTTCAACCCTTTGCATAATCCTATTGACTTTTACATCAAAATATATCTAGAAATCAACCACTTATCATCTCCAATGCTGCCACCTTGGCCCAAGCCACTATAGTAACCATTTCGTAACTGGTCTCTCACCTTCCACATTCTCTACAATGCATTCTTCTTATTTTATTTTATTTTTTTTTATTGTTGTTTTATTACAATTGTCCCAATTTTCCCCAGTTGCTCTCCCCTGCCCCATCCACCCCCGGCTCCCACAGTCCACCCCCACCCTGCTGTCCATGTCCACGGGTCATTTGTACTTGCTCTTTAACCAGGCCCTTCCCTTCTTTCCTCCCTTATCCCTCTCTACAATGCATTCTTAATAAAGCAGCTGGTGGCCCCAACGCCTTTGACAGCATCATCCAAGGGTGCTCCTGAGATGAGGGGAGGTACTTCCTGGTGCCACCACAGCCGGAAACATTATGTACTGGTTTTAGCTTTTGCTGCTACTCCATTTGTATACACCATTTTTTTTTTAAAGAAAGAAAAGTGACCATTACATGAATAATGTACTAGGTATGTAGAAGTAACAAGCTTTACTGCACAAAGGCCAAATGACCATCAAAGCATAATTCCTATGCCACTGTGGTTGGGCATGCTCTTTAAATGAAACTTCTTCAGCATTTTAGCTTTTGAACTTGGGCCTAGTAGTTAAGCCTGTGCACTCTGAAGACTACTGGAGGGTTCAGGTCTCTGCTCTGCCATTACCTTGGGCATATTATTCTCAACTAGTTTTCTCATCTGTTTGTGAGGTTGTGGGTCAGTTCATTTAAAGGACTTAGGTAGTGGCTGGCACATAACAGGTATTGCTCAATTTTGGTCGTGATGGTTAGCTGTTGCTCAGCTCCGGATACTACAGGATGACTTCTGCATTGTTTACACTCACTGTTCTGCAGACCAGAAATGTTTTGGCCTGCCTTAATCATAAGGGATATTTGTAGTTGAGCTTAATTATGAAAAATGTCAGTTCAACAGAGAGAGTTTACAGGGACTGAAAATTATTTTTAAGTGAGGTATTGAGTGGGGAAAGGAAAGGTCTTTCCTTCCATTTGATGCCCTTTCCTATGTATTTTCAAATGTTTCTTGATGTTTCACAGATTTTCTTCTCTGACGATTCCTTTCGTGCCTCCCTGCTTTCTGGATGTGGAAGACCATCTCTCTGCCTGAGTGATGAGCTGTCACGTTAGATCCTGGGCCAGGCGTTCAAAAGGCCTTTGCAAACATGCTCAGCACAGTCACGACAGTGTGTGTGTGCATCTGCGTGCACACAAAGGAGCGATGGGCTTCCAAACTGCGCGCCGCTGCCTAGATGACCCACATCTTCTTAGATGTGTTTACAAGTGTGTGAGCTCACTTTCACAGGCCAATGGAAAGCCTGACTCCTCTAAAGCGGGCCCTCAAAGTCTGGCGGCTTCATGGTGCATAGCTGGCACCTCACCTGGGTTCACTGCTTTTAGCAAAAGTTTGATTGACGATTACTGCCAAGATGGTTCTATCCAGGCACATGTCTGTTTCATAGTTTAGCTGTTCAGTCACTTCACCCAGTACTGTCGAATGAAGCCACAGAAATGATCGAGAGGACACTGAAAAGGCTTTGCTGCATCCCATGATGGCTAGACCTTCCTCTTATCACTGTTTTAAAGGAGTGAACTGAGGTCGAACTGAATTTAGCAGCTGACTTTGGAAAACTCATTGTTCTCTACCTAAAATCTATACAGCTTCGTTGGCACTTCCAAACCATACTAAAACAACTACAAGTACCTGACTGACTGGCTGTCGTGGGTCAGTCTGAGGCCATAGGCCCAGAGCTGGGATTGGTCAACAGCTCTCTGGGAAGCTGAGTCACATCTCCTAGGTCTGAGCATTCTTTTCATTATTGCTTTCTCAGACACCGATACATCCATATCCATAAACATGCCTGAAATACATAGTATATGCTCTATTCCATACAGACCACCTAGATAATAATAATAACAACTTATATTATTGGCTCTTTCTGCTTCAGGCATTACATCAGGGCAGGCTCATTGGCATGCCACATGTAGGGGACCCATACAGGGTCCCTTGCTCCAAAGAACTCTATTCTTGGGGTTTAATAATCTGCATTTCTTTGAAATTCTTAATAATTTTATCTTTAAGTTTGCATTTCGTGAGGTCAAATGAACAAAGGAGCCTGCACCAGGGCCTCAGAGACTCAGCTGAAACGTCTTTCTGCCTCCCCCTGTCTTCCTGCCTCCCCGTCCCTGGGTTCTCAGCCACTCACTGCCCTGTGCCCTGGTGCCCAGGACAATGCTCAGTCTCTCCGCCCCCCATACAACAACCACTGAGGCCCTCCACCTCCAGGTATTAGGAGGCGAGGGGTCAAGCGTATGTGCCCATGGTACCTTGGGGTAGGGCACAGCTTGGCAATAATTGTCCCCACGCTGGGCAGACAGCCCCACGAGCATTCATGTGCTAGGGAGAGTTTCTTGCCCACTCCTGATACAGGTATTGAGTCCCTTTGAAAATGTTACCATCTGCCTGTCATGGGTTGGACAGAAGGCCCATGAGGAAAGGAGATAACTAGCTTGATTTTGCTGCCTCCAGCTGACAGCTCGCAGGAGGGGCAACCTGACAGCTAGTGGGCCATGTACAGGTCCCAAGTCACAGGGAGAGGCCCTCAGGCATCTGTGAGAGCGTGCCGTCAGTCACCCAGCAAATACCCTGTACCAGAACCACAGAAGAAAAGAAAATTGTTTGTACTTTAGTACCTTCAGTGGCACCTTTCCCTTGCTTTCTGAATAAGGGAATTTGCATTTGCATTTTGCATTGAGCCCCACAAACTTTGTAGCCAGGCCTGTCCCTTTTAATTTAATGTGACTTGTGGTCACAAAGCCACCAGTGATGGAGGCAATATTCAAACCCACACAGGCCCACGAGGAACCTGCTGTTAATGACGCTGCTGCACTGCTTTGCAGTCATGGCTCATCAGGCTGTTCAATAGTCCCCTCAGTTGTCTTAACCCCGACTCTTTGCACAACTTGAAGTGTCTTCTAATTTACACACAACATAAAATCTATTCATGTATCACTTGTAAATGGAGACTGATTGGAGTGAGCATTTGGCAAGGTGGGAAAAGAAATAACACTGCATTTAAGCCACAGGGATAGATGGGAGAATAATCAAAAAGGCACCGTGATGTGCAGAAAGCAAGAGAGAAAGCTGCTTGGAAGTCGTGGGTCTTTCAAATTGCACCCAAGTGCATTGCCAACTGTCAGCAGCACCGCCTGAGCAGATGGGCAGGTGCAAAATCACGATGGTGAGGACATAATGACAGTACTGTGCCAGCCATATTTTTCTCACAAAGTGTCCTATTCATCTGTTAAATAGCTAAGCACTTTTATTAAGCATTTTAGAGATTTTCTAATCTACTTAAAGCATTAAGATTTTACATTTCTGAACAGATGGCAAAAAAACGGAGTGAATGTGTATGTTGCAGGGTACATGTGGGGAGGCAGGGTGCGGGGTGATGAAGCAAAGGAGATTTTAGACTTGAGTGGAAGACTGAGAAGGTGCAGCAATGAAGGACCAGCTTTTCTTACTCATCTCTGGCTTCAGCTATTCTTTATCTGTGTCCCATTTTTTCAGCTTAGTGAAATACGTGTGAAGCATAAAAATCTGAGCTCTAAATGTGGCTTCACGAGGCTATTAAATTCTCACTCTGGAGAACTGCTGACGGAGGCAGGAATTCTTGTGCTCTGGGTGCGCGGCTTTCTGCTTCCTTCACTGGAGAAGTGTGGGGTAGAAGGAAGGAGAGGAGCCAGAAGGACTTGCTTGGTCTGTGCTGTTTCATGGCAAGAATGCGAGGTTACTCTTTGGGAGATTTTGTGAAATTGAACGAAACTAAGTTAATAGGTACGCTAGATTCTCTTAGAAAGGATAAATTCAGCATGCTTTGTTTTATAAACATGCTTATGTTTATATGGGCTTCTATTTATAAGCCTTTAACAAAATTCAACATCTATTTATAACCAAGCCTCTTGGCAAACTAAGAATAGAAGGAAACTGCCTCAATCTGATAAAGGGACCTACAAAACAATCTAGGATTAACATCAGACTTAAAAATGACATATATTGAATGCTCCCTTCTAAGATGGAGACCAAGGCAGGAATACCCACCTTCATGACGTCTATTCAAGACTGTGCCAGAGCCTAGCCAATGCATAGAAATAAAACACATATAGATCAGAAGAGAAAAAGTAAAGCTTTCTTTCTTTGCAGATGACATCATTGTTTACGTAGAAAAGCCCAAGATATCTATGAAACACCTACTAGAACTAAAATAGTGAGTTTATCAGATTACAGGCTATAAGATTGACATGCAAGAATCAGTTACATTTCTATGTAATAACAAACCAATGGAAAATGAAATCTCAAGAAATTATGTTTAAAATATCTTCAAAAAATTAAATACTAGTAAAATTTAACAAAAGACATATTATAACTTTATGTAGCAAAGTATAAAACATGGCTACAGAAAATAAAGAAGACCTAAATTAGTGGAGAGATTTAATGTTTTCATAGATTGGAAGATCAATAATTAAAGATAATTTTTCTCATATTACTCTATAATTCAATACAACCCAAATTAAAACCCACAAGATCTTTGTAAAAACGGAAATGTTCTTTCTAAAGAGCAAAAGACCTAGAATAGCTAAAACAATCTGGGAGAAGAAAGACAAAATTGAAGGGTTCACACTGCCTGATTTCTAGACTTACTATAAAGATGCAATATTCAAGATATCCTGGTACTGACTTAAGAACAATTCAAAGATTAATTAAACAGAATAAAGGATTTAGCATTAGGCCCTCATATATATGGTCAATTGATTTTTGACAAAATTGCCAAAGGAAGTGTATGGGGAAAGTTAAGTTATTTTCCAACTAATAGTACTGGGAAAACTGGACAAATATATGGAAAGAATAAAACATTTACCCCTACCTTACACCATCCCTCAGCTTGTGGCTACAAGTTGAGTTACAGATGAAACAATAAAGTTGAAACTGTAAAACTTTGGTAAGAAAATATTGGAAAGCATCTTCATGATTTTAGGGGGTATTACACTGACTGAAAAAGTACTAAATATTGATAAGTTAGATTTTATCACAAGTAACACGCCTGTTCATTGAAAACGCAGCATTTAGAAAATGAAAAGACAAGCCATAGACTGGGAGAAGATATTAGCAATACATACCTTTGACAAAGATATTAGCAATACATACCTTTGTACCCAGAATGTATAAAAAACTACAAATCAATAACAGAAAGACAAACAACCCAATATAAAATGGGCAAATGATTTCAACAGACACGTCATAATAAAGGTATTCAGATAACTGATAGGCACATGGGAAGTTGTCAATATCATTAATCAGGGAAATACAAATGAAAACCACAGTGTGATATCCCTACATACTTCCAAGAATGACAGACATTAAAAAGACTAACATCAAACGTTAGCTAGGATCTGGAATAATGAGGACTCTTACATGTTGATGGTGAAGATGTAAAATTGTAGTTGAAAACATAGGCTTGATTGCCTGCCTCAACGAAAGCCAGACTCATGAGGCAGGTGCTGGTGCAAAAGGAAAGAGGTTTACTCAGCTTCCATGACCTGGGACGATGGTGGACTTCTGTCTCAAAGATGATCTCCCCTTCCTGCTCAAGCCCACGATTCTTACAGGGATAGGGAGGAAAGGGCCTTTTATTCTATCCACTTAACCTGCTAGCTTTTGGTGTGCTCTGGTGCTACCCATTCATCTTTCTAGCTTTGGAGTGGTCAGTATAAGAACCTCCCCCTGCACCATCTTGGCCAATGGGGGAGACCCCCCAGCGCTCCCTGACTGTCCATGGCCCACCCCTCCGAAGTGGCCAGCCCAGCCACGCTCGCCCTCCACTGCTGCATATGCTCTGGCTGACTGCCGGCAGTTACAAAATGACTCAGCCGCTTTTGGAAAATTATGACCTGGCAATTCCACTTATAAGTGTTTATCCAGGAGAAATGCGTGTATGTGTATATATACATATATCTGTAAACAGCCTTGTATCAGAATGTTTATAGCTTTTTTATTCATGAAAGCTCCAAACTTGGAAAAACCGCAAGTGTTTATCAACATAAGAGTAAATAGACAAACTATATATATTCATACAAGGGAATACTACTCAGCAAAACAAACAAAGAAAAAACAACTACTAATACAGACAACAACACAGATAAATTTCAAAGACATTCTGCTGAGAGAAAGAAGCCAGCTACAGAAAAGTACAGGCTGCATGACCTCATTTACGTGGCGTTCTATAACAGCGACAATGAATGTTTGTGACAGAGGTCAAAGTAGTAGTTGCTTCTGTGGGTGGGGGAGGAGGGGTTGACTGGAAGAGGCATGAGGACACTTTTTGAAATTTTTTCAATTGTAATAAAATATACAAAACATAAAAATGGCCATTTTGACCATTTTTAAGGATACAGGCCTTTGGCATTCAGTGCTGTCACATTGTGCTACAACCATCACCACGGCCCACCTCCAGAACTTTCCTCATCTTCCCAAACTAAAAATCCGTATCATCAAACACTGAACCCCACTCCCCCTCCCACCCAGCCCCCAGCCCCCAGCAGCCACCCCTCCACTTTCTATGAGTTAGACAACTCTAGGTTTGAGGACACTTTCTGGAGTAATGAAAATATTCTATGTTTTGGTAGGAGTGGGTATATTACATGGGAGTATGAAATTGTCAAAACAGATCAAACCATACATCTAAGATCTGCACATTTCACTGTGTGTAAATTACAAGTTGAAAAAGCCCACCATAAGGCAAATGACTTGCCTTCAAGTTCCTCACAGCCTGGGGAACAGAGTCCCAGGTCATCCACCCTGTCGCCACTGAATCTTCAGGAGAGCTGCCCTTCCTGTAGCCCTGAAGGAGGGAACAGAGCCTTCGTGGTGGACTGTGACTTGCCTTGCTCTGCCTGGCCTCTAGAGCAGTCGCCCTCCCCCGCTTAATCCTTCTACTGCATTGAGGAGACAGTGGCAGTGAGAAGGGACAGGTAAGTTTGGAGTGTCAAGCCACGTCAGGTCACAGAAAGCCCTATAGGCTGTGTTTAGGGACTAGATTTGATCTTATATGGTGGTAGGAGGGAGCCACAAGAAGATGCTTTACAAAGTCACAAGTTTTCATATAATCAGGGCAAGTTCTTTTTTGATGACTTTTATCTGCCCTTGGTCTGTAGTCCCTCCCTTACCAACAATGATTGCATCTATCAATGCACTGGTTGTTGGACTCATTATAGGTTTTCCTTAAATGTGGAGGCCCCTAACCCTGTGTCTTAGTCAGTTTAGGCTGCTATAACAAAGTCCCATAGACTAGGTAGCTTATAAACAAAAGAAGTTTATTTCCCACAGATCAGGAGGCTGGAAGGCCAAGCTCAGAGTACCGACATGGCCAGGTCTGGTGAGGACCTACTTTTGGGTTGCAGACTACTATTCTCATTGTATCCTCACACAGTAAAAAGAAGGTGAGAAAGGTCTTTTGAAGTCTTTTCTTATAAGGACACTAGCTGCATTTATGAGGGCTCTATCCTCATGACCTAATTGCCTCTTAACAGTCCTGCCTCCTAATACCATCACACCGATTTCAACATATGATTTTGGGGAGACACAAACATTCAACCCATTGTACCCCACCAGCATGGCCATAAACTGAGGTATGCCTTCATGACTCTTCAGAACAATAAATAGAGGGCCCTGGCCCGTACGCCAACTTAGGATCTGTTTTCCAAGCCTGCTTCCTAGCAGTGCTAAGAAGAGACTGGGGCTCTGGAATTCTGTGTCTGTTGTTCTAGCATTGAAATGGCAAACAACTTTGACATTTTGGTTAGTAAGACTTTGTTTACAATATCCTAATAATTAATTGATGTATTCGTCTTCTTTCAAACAGGAAATTAATTCTAGGTCCAGAATGGGGCTTTGATTTAGAATCAGGATTGGCTTCAACCAATACTCAAGTTAAATGGAAGATTCTCTAGTAATTACCCTCTTCACCTGGCTCTCAGTAGAAATAGTTTCCAAATTAGTGACAAACTGACTTCAGAGACATTAGTCAGGCTACCCCATGAAAATCCATGAGCTGGAAATGGAGATCATGTTAGAGATTCCAGTTATTAAATTAGACATGCACCCATAATATATAGTAAGATCTAAAAGAATTCAGCATCCACCTTGTGCTTAGAAGCAAAATATCATACTCCAAATGAGGAGAAAAATTATTTAAAATCCAGTAATTTATATTGCCTGTAATGTCATTACAAACATTTCATTAGCTTAAATGGGCATTGTATGTTTTAGCTGAAATCACAAAGAGAGCCCCGACCTCTGCTAGGAAATATGAGATACACGATTAATACATTAATGTAAAAGCCAAAGATATTCAAAGGCAATACCAACTGTAAAAATGAGACAGCTTATCAATACTAATTAATTACAAATTATGTAAATGTAACACAATTAACTCACTTCTTCCCTAATAACAGATATTAGCTCAAGTTTCTCTGGAACACATAAAAATTTTTGTATGTAAATTTTAGTGTTCAATGCAATTATGATATGACTTAACAAAACTATTTTTATACCTGTATCAGGGAAATCGTGTTTATTTGTATGAACAAAATAATAATATATTTTTAGCTTCTTTAAAGCAGAACTTGGTATAGAATCGCAAAAGATGATAAAAAAAAAAAGCTGGCAAGAAAAGCACTACAAGCTTTTTAAGAAGGGGCAACAAGAAAGAAGAAAACAAAACAACCGTGTCCCAAAGAAAGAAATGGCTCTGTCATCTGCAGAAAGAGTAAAACTTCTTTGAGACTTCTGGTCAAGATGGTGGCATAGGTAAACACAGCTTGCTTCCTTCCACACCACATCACAATTACAACTCAAATATAGAACAATCATCACTCAGAACCATCAGAAATTGAGTTGAATGGAAGTCTGACAACCACGGAATTAAAGAGACCACATCCATCCAGACTGGTGGGAGAGGCAAAGATGTGGAACAGGCTGTTCCCACATCCACGTGTGGTAGATAACAATTTGGGAAGGATATCTCAGGATCGAGGAGTCCCAGCCCCACCCCAGGCCCCCTAGCCCAGGATTCCAGTGCCAGGAAGATACCGTATTTTTCAGACTATAAGACACACCTGACCATAAGACTCACCTAGGTTGTAGAGGAGGAAAATAGGAAAAAAAATTTTGAAGCAAAAAATGTGGTAAAATATTTTACCTGCTCCTGCCTCCTGTGACCCCACTTCACTGCCGCACCCCCATTTTCCTCCCAAATTTGGAGGGGGGGAGTGTGTCTTATAGTCCAAAAAATATGGTAAGTCCCCACAACCTCTGGCTGCAAAACCCAGCGGGGATTTAGCTGGTAGAAGAGACTTCTGGAGTCCCAAGACGTTCCCCTTAAAGAACCCACACACAGACTCACTCAGATTCATTCTCTCTGAGCTCCAGCACTGGAGTAGCAGTTTGAAAGTCATCAGTGGCATATGGGGAGGATCTGAAGTGTCTGGCATCAAGGCAAAAACTGTAGGACAGTTTTCTCTCAGATAAAAAGGTGGGTAGAGGCCATGGTCCCTTTCTGAGCCCTTCCCCCACTCAGCCACAGAGCTGGCAGGTGGGTGCAATATCTGAGATTCCATCAACATGGCTAACATTGTATGCCCTTCCCTGGAGATCTCCTGAGGCTCCCACCCAACTTACAGCTGTTAACAATAAATTTTCCATATGAATGGCTGGTCTTGGCTCACACTTTACAACTTCCTAAATCCTATTAAACAATCAACAGCCAGCGCCAGTGAGCCCCCAGCCCCCATACCTGTTGCTAAGTGGCCCCAGGCCCAGCACTAGCAGCAGCCAGCCAAGCTTCACAGTTTGGCTTTACCTGAGAATTTTCAAGCCCAGCACAAGTAGCAGCCATCTCAGACTGCTTTATAGCTTGTGCAGGGTGGCCCCAGGCAGAACCTCAGCCTGTGCATCCAGTAGACAACTACAGACCATGTCAGAGCACAACTACCCTGTCCCTGCACAACTGATCTTCCATGGAGGAAGAGGTTGGTGGTTAGTGGTCACAGCCAGTCCTTGCAGGTGACTGGTTTAGGAAAATCCCTCCCACTGACCTGCTAACTAAGGCTCAGTTACAAGAGGAGGGTATACTCAGCCCACATGAAGGGTGCACTTTGAGTATCCAGCTTGGGTGATAGGGGAGGCTCTGTCACTGAACTCTACAGGACACCTTCTACATTAGGCCACACTACCAAGACAGGAAGTCATAGCAGCTCTTCCTAATACATAGAAACAAACAGAGGGAGGCTGTCAAAATAAGAAAACAAAGAAACACAGCCCAAATGAAAGAAGAGATCAAAACTCCAGAAAAAGAATTGAACAAAACGGAGATAAGCAATCTATCAGAGGCAGAGTTCAAAACACTGTTTATAAGGATGCTCAAGTAACTTAGTGAGGACCTCAAAAACAAAAAAGATCCAGTCCAAAATGAAGGTTACATTAATTGAAACAAAGAACAATTCACAGGGAAACAAGAGTAGAGCTGATGAAGCCAAGAATCAAATTAATGATTTGGAGCATAGGACACAAAAAACAACCAATCAGAACAACAAGAAGAAAAAAGAACCCCCCAAAACAAGGATAGTGTAGGCAGATAGTGTAAACAACTTCAAGCATTCCAACATTTGCATCATAGGGGTGCCAGAAGGAGAAGAGAAAGAGCAATAAATTGAAAATCTATTTGAAAAAGTAATGAAAGAAAACTTCCTTAATTTTGTGAAGGAAATAGACATACAAGTCCAGGAAGCACAGAGAGTCCCAAACAAGATGGATGCAAAGAGGCCCACTCCAAGGCACATCATAATTAAAATGCCAAAGGTTAAAGATAAAGAGAGAAACTTAAAAGCAGCAAGAGAAAAACAGTTAGTTACCTATGGGGGAGTTCCCAAAAGACTGTCAGCTGATTTCTCAAGAGAAACTTTGCCAGCTACAAGGGATTGGCAAGAATATCCAGTCATGAAAAGCAGGGATCTATAGCCAAGATTGCTCTACCCAGCAAGGATATAATTTAGAATTGAAGAACAAATAAAGTGATTTCCAGACAAGAAAATACTAAAGGAGTTCATCATCACCAAACCATTATTATATGAACTGTTAAAGGGAATTATTTAAGAAAAAGAAGGAGATCAAAGCTATGAACAATAAAATGTCAATAAATACATATCCATCAACAATTGAATCTAAAAAAAAAACCTAAGCAAACAAGAACAGAGACAGAATCATGGATACGGAGAGTGTTTTGATGGCTTCCAGATAGAAGGGGTGTGTTGGGGAATGGCTCAAGAGGTATGCAGATTAAGAAGTACAAATAGATAGTTACAGAATAGCCATGGGTATGTAAAGTACAGTATAGGAAATGGAGCAGCCAAAGAACTGATACACATGACCCATGGACATGAACAATGGTGTGGGGATTGCCTGAGGGAGTGGAGGTTGCTGGGTGGAGGGGGGCAAAGGAGGAAAAATTGGAACAATTGAAATAGAATAATCAATAAAAATAATTAAAAAATAAAAGTTATTGTTAAAAACAATAACTAATTTGTAGATGTGTCTTTGTTATGCTCATAATCCTCGATAACCTAAAGATCTGGTTGGGCTAGGCAGAAGCTCTGAATAATGCCAGGCATCCCTCCCAAGGAGATGTTCAGGAAAATAGTGAGATAGTGAATGGATGCCCTGGTAAAATGGAAAGCAGTGGATGAAGCACTAGCATTGGTCCAGTTCCATGCAAAGTGAGTAGCTTAGTAGATGCTTCATAGACATTATTTCATTTAGCTTTCACAGCAAGCATTAGCAGTGGGTTTTGTTACTCTTTTTTTTAAAATCACTTTATTGTTGTTCAATTACAGTCATCTGCATTTTCTCCCCACCCCTCCCTCTCACCCCAGCCAAACCCACCTCCCTCCCTTGCTTCTACCCTCCCCCTTGGTTTTGTCCATCTGTCCTTTATAGTAGTTCCTGAAAACCCTTCTCCCCACTGTCCTCTCCACCTCTTCCCTCCCCTCTGGCTATTGTTAGATTGCTCTTAATTTCAGTGTTCCTGGTTATATTTTGCTTGCTTTTTTCTTTTGTTGATTATGTTCCAGTTAAAGGTGAGATCATATGGCATTTGTCCCTCACCACCTGGCTTATTTCACTTAGCATAATGCTCTCCAGTTCCATCTGTGCTGTTGCAAAGGGTATAAGCTCCTTCTTTCTCTCTGCTGCATAGAATTCCATTGTGTAAATGTACCATAGTTTCTTGATCCACTCATTTGCTGATGGACACTTAGGTTGCTTCCAGCACTTGGCTATTGTAAATTGCGCCGCTGTGAGCATTGGGGTGCATAGGTTCTTTTGGATTTTTGCCCATTTTTTAATTGGGTTTTTTGTCTTCCTGGAGTGGAGTTGTGTGAGTTCTTTATATATTTTGGAGATGAAACCCTTGTCCGAGGTATCATTGGCAAATATGTTTTCCCATCTAGTTGGTTCTCTTTTCATTTTAATGCTGTTTTCTTTAGCCATGCAGAAGCTTGTTATTTGATGAGGTCCCATTTGTTTATTCTTTTTTTTATGTCCCTTGCTTTAGGTGTCATACCCATGAAGATGTTGTGGAATGTCTGATTTTCCTGCCAATGTTTTCCTGCAAGACTTTTATGGTGTTATGACTTATATTTAAGTCTTTTATCCACCTTGAATTTATTTTTGTGTCTGGTGTAAGTTGGTGATCCAGTTTCACTTTTTTGCATGTAGCTGTCTAGGTCTCCCAACACCATTTGTTGAAGAGGCTATTTTTACTCCATTTTATGCTTCTTCCCCCTTTGTCAAATATTAATTGACTATAGAGACTTGGGTTTATTTCTGGGATCTCTGTTCTATTCCATTGGTCTATGTGCCTGTTTTTATGCCATACCAGGCTGTTTTGATTACAGTAGCCTTGGAATACATTTTGATATCAGGTAATGTGATCCCTCCTGCTTTGTTCTTTCTCAAAATTTCTGCAGCTATTCGGGGTCATTCCATACGGCTTTGTTACTCTTATTTTTAGGTAAGGTTTAGAGAGGTTGACAAGTCTTATAGACTCATACAACTAACAAGTGGCTCCACAGGATTTGAACCCAGGTCTCTTGGACTTCAAAGTCCATATTTTTTCTCCTGTTTCCATGCTACGTCTACATTTGTTCCTTTATTCAATGTATATTTACTGGATACTAGAGGCACAACCTTAGAGCTGTGCAGGACTGAAGGCCGAGTTTGCTGTGAGGGAAAGCCCTCTGCAAACACGCTGGGAATGTGCAGTTTAACCCTGTATTTCCACTGAGCAGGATGCGTGGAGTCCTTATCTTCACCCACGGCCTTTCACCCAGGACTTTTTCACTTGTTGTCCCTGGGAGCCCTAAATCTGCACTCAAATGCTCACCGGATCCCCGCAAAAACTGTATCCTGAGGTCCATTTCTGTGGCTGCTCCCATCACCCTCCCAGTCAACTGGAGCCAGGTTTGGCTCCTTCTTTTTCCCACCCCAGATCTAGTTAGTCCCCTAGATGCCTCCATTCCCTTCACAAATGCCTCTCCCACCAGTAGATGCACACAAATGAAATGGGTTCTGAGAGCTAAGCTGTTTTTTTCATTCAAGTGTGTTCTTCCTCCCTTACAGCATTTCCTCTCTTCAGTAAAAATTCTCTATCACCCTTCAGCAGAATTTCCCTCTTATCTGTACTTAAAGGGTGCCAAGGTGGGAGCTGGGGGGACAGATGGGGAAATACTGAAACTTTTAACTTGAGCCTCCAAGTTTACTGATGATTCCAGGGTTCAAATACGGGAGCAAAGCTTTTTCTATCTCACCCTGATCTGCCATGATCTGGGCAGGGTTTTATTCAGCTAAGTCAGTTTCTTGCTGATTTGCTTTGGGCTGAGAAGAGCTGCAGATGAGTTAGCGTCAGCCTCCTCACGCTTTGACACTGCTGGGCCTAACTCAGATTCCGTGGGACTGGAGGCCCCTTTCCTGCCAAGATTTATTGCCCAAATTGAGAACAGGTATTTGACTTTGACACCTTAATTGTGTTTGTAGAGAAGCTGCAGACCCTTTCTCTTCCTAAGCCCTCATGGAAAAAAAGTCTCCTGTCTTGTACTACCAAGTCTTATGGATTCAAGAGCTAGCATGGGGGGTGGGGGGTGGTCTTTGCATCCCTCCTGACTAAAGCAGTAAGTGCTGCTCAGCAACTTAGGTGCTGAAGAAAGAAAATGAGATCCCATGATTCCCTTCCCTTCCCCTTGCCTTTCCATAATTAAAACCTTACATTCTCAGATTGTAGGAGTATACTACATACTTTCTGGGGGAGGGGAATTGGTCATTTCTAATTACTTACAGGTAAATGGTTTAGAGAAATAGAATGTCATATCTGGGTTTTGAAAGTAATTTTTAGAGGCTTTTATTTTCCCCTTTGTAACTGAGTGTGTGTGAGTGCCTTTATTTTTGACTCGCTTTTCAGAAGTTCTTCTCCCTCCCGAGTCCTTGGATTGCAGTTTAGTTTCTGTCTGAAGTCGACAATGTCTCCTTAAAGACAACAACAACGAGCCCAGTTTCTTCCATGGACGTGGAGTTGGCCAGAGAGCAGTCCTCTAAACAACGCGGCACATCCAAAGTGTCCTGGTAGGAGCCCTTCTATGGAAATTCTGGCTCCGCTCTCCCTGCACGTGTTGGAGGACAATTTATGGCAGTCGGTACAGCAGCCAGGAAAAGACTCAGGCTTTCTCTCTCCCATGCCTGATCACTTGGATTAACTGAAGTTTTTTTTTCTTTCCTTTTGGCCAAACTTGAAAACATGAGAAAACCAAACAGATGGAAAAAAAAAAAAAAAAAAAAACAGTGACCGAGTCAGCAAAGAAAAACAGCCTTCAGGTGGCAGATTGGCAGGCTGCCCTGTCCCAGGCTCTGTATCTACAGGGATGGACCAGGTGGCAGCTGCCAGGCTGTTCCCCAGCATGGGGAAAGAGTACGGTTTGGGTCTTGGGGTCTGACTCTTCTCGAAGCTGGGGCGCAGGCGTAGCTGGAGTGGGGCTGGAAGGAGTCGTTTAGTTCTTTCACATGTGTACATTATGATTCCACTTTGGAATTAATTCTCAGTACCAACCCAAGTCAGAATGCCCCAGCAGAGCAGGCTCCAGGGTGCACCTCTTTTTATCACACATCCCAAGAGTTCCTTTGAATATTGAGCAAAAAGTTCATAAGACATTATATAATGTATCACTGTCCTTTTTCCATTGGGCAAGGGAGGGAAATGGTTCTCTCAGAAAGCATATTCATCTGAATCAAGTACAATGGCATTTATGCAGAGGGCACTGTCATAAGTTGAGCCATCCGGCACACCACTGAGAGACCAGATGTAAGAGTTTTCAGTACCTAAAAATTCACATTATGTAGTGGAAGCACTGAACTCCATGAGATGAGTCATGGACAAGACCCTTACCCCCTTGTTCAGAGCTTATTTTCTCCTGTTGTAAACACAGTTCTATCTAAGTTTTAAGTTTCATTGGTTTGGAAGATGAGAAGAGGATGGGGAAAGGAGAGAAGACAAAGGAACACAGGTAGACATTCTCAGAATATACACTCCATGAGGGCAAAGCCTTGGTCTGTTTTATGCAGTGCCAAGGCTTCAGTACCTAAAATAGTCCTGGGCTTAAAGTCAGTGCTAAGTAACTATCTGCTAAATTAATTAATGACAATAATGGGAGGTACTGACTTTTAAGGATGGTCTGCTATGGCAGTATTTTCCACCTTTTCATTTCGTGGTGCACATAAACTAGGTACTAAAATTCTGTGGCACACCAAAAAATATATTTCTGGCTGATCTGACAAGAAAAATAGGTATAATTTTTATTCATTCACATTGGACAGCTATTGTTGTGTTGACTGTTGTCATCTTGTTATTTGACAATCTAAGGGAGAAGAAGTCAGTGCCCCTGACTAAATAGTCAGTTATTGTGCGTTTTAAAATTCTTACAGCATATTAGTTGACAACTGCTGTGCTAGGGAATAGCAGGAAGAAGAAGAAAGAGAAGGGGAAAAAGAAGAAGAGAAGGAGGAAGAAGTGGAAGAAGAGGGAAGGAGGGAGGGAGGAAAAGAAGGAGGGAGGGGATAGAAGGAGGGGAACTCACAAAGCACGCTCACCAGTCCAAGATCAGTTGAAGGCACCATCAAACAATACTTTGAAAGTTCTGGAGAATATCATTGTCTTATAGCTTTGATGATGACAGCGATATGATGGCTGTTTATCATGATAACCCTAAATCATTAAGACATCAAAATAAATTGAAATTAAAATATACAGAAAAAATTTCAAAACATCTGGAAAATATTTTCTAATGATACAATTGTAATTGTTTTAAATTTTCCTAAATTTTAAATTTCTACATTCACAAATGTAGAATACAATTTACCCCAGTGACAGCAGATTTACAAAGTTAATAAAAGAGTTATTGTATTAACCAAAGGCACACAAAGTATCTGTTACTCTACCATTATCTGCTGTGAGTAGCTAAACGGACCGCATGCTCTGACATCCACACACCCTGCTATTTTATGATACATATTTATAACATGTTGATACAGCTCAACATAATATGACTGACCTCTGAGGGAGGTGAGCAGCTCTGTGTCCCTCATGGGACTGGAGATTTCTCTGAACTTTGCATGTGTGGAGAAACTTCCTGAACTTTTTTTAACCAAAGCGAGAAATCATGTGGTTTCAGAGGCCATAGCCTTGGAAATGGGGAGTCAACCCAAAGTTCAGCCACAGGTTTGGCCGGTTTTATGATTGCTTTGGGCTTTGCTTGCTGAAAAATGCTGGGATATTTGCTTTCTGAGAAATGCTGAGATGTTTGAAAGGAATTTTGAGGGAAAAGTTTTAATGTTAAAAAGAATCTATGAATAATTTTGAACTTCTGGAAAGAGTAAGTGGAAGCTGGAAACTGAGGAAAGCCAGGATCCTTCATAGAACAGAAAAGGGAGAACACCATGTGTGCCGATTGTCCTCCATTTACCAACGAGCCTCGGCGACACTCCCTCCACTGACCCTCGTGGAGAGGCAGCTCGCGGTTTGGTGTCTCGTAGAGTCACGGGGCTCAGTGAGGATAGAGGCAGTACTTACAGATTTCCCGAGCAGCTAATCTCTTCCTAACGCTGTGTTTGGTGGCATTGTGTTGGTAGCTCCAAATCTGCCAGGCTAGGAATAGAAATTGCAAATGCTACAAATTAGGACTTATTGCTTTGTCCATTATTTAGACTTAAGAATGTAGTGAAAACGTTAATAATTCTAATTAAACTTACAAGTGTATTGTGTCTGTGGCTATTCCATTGTGAATAGCTCAAAACAAAATATTGGAAAGCAACCATCTGATCCAGCAAATAAGCCACTCACGTCACTGACCAGAGTGAAGCTCCAACGCATCTCTCCTGCTTAACTTCCATCACACCCAACACCCATGGGCATGTCGCCCAACACTCGTGTAGGACCCGTTCGTACTTCATAATTACAAGCAATAACAAGAGTTTATCACCAGAGGTTGACAACAGATTTTTAAAAAGTTCAGCAAAACTAAAAAGCCTTGTGAGTAAATTGGCTTTATGAATTTAGAAAAAAAAAAAGATTGTATATTTAATTCTTCTTCTTAAATGGTATGCTACATGTCCTTTATACCAGTGACATTTAGAATACACTTAAGAACGCTTACACACATACGCATTCTTTCTGGAGAGCTGGTTGTGAACTGCCGACCAGCACATCACGGGGGTGGGATGCAGTACCTACCCTTCGCTAGCTGGCTCTCCAGAGAGCCCGCAAAAGGAAAGGAGGCAGCCACTTGCAGAGGGAGCGCCATTGCTGCCCAGCATGGAGCGAGTGTCTTTGCAGAATAAGAACATGAGTCTACTCAGAATGCATACATGAGGACCAGGATAGGTGAGAGGCCTCAACAAAGGCAGGACTAATGGCAGTCAGGGTTTGCCCCCCTCTTCCCACCCCAACGTTTGCATATTCCCCATCCCCTAGATCTTTCCTTTGTGCTTTTAATTCAAGTCACATGTGTAACTCGAGAACCTATAAATTACAAAATGTCTTTCAAACAATGTTAGTATGTAAATATAAAATATAACATTAAATTGCCATCATTAATATTGGAGAGTAAGTCAATATTTGATAAAAATTGCCTCAGGGGGATGTGCCTTTCTGCCTGGTTTTATGCCTCGCAGACTTATTCAATTATTATTTAATTACCCGGTTAAATGTCATGGCTTACAAAGCAGGGATTATATTAATAATAACATGAGGTTTGCTTTAAACCAGCCCATACATTAGATAGAGCTGATTTTCTTTTACCGTCTCACAGAGCACAGAATTGACATTATTCTTCTGCACCTGGTTTTGAATACATTGATTCTATTTAAGCTTCCCCCCTGCGTTCTCCCTTTTCAAAAAATCATCTTCCTATACTTGTTTTATTTTTCCAGTCTTTTCGCTGCTCTCCACCCACCTCTCCTCCCACTGGGAGTCCTAATTCCACAGTAAATCAAATACCTTAACAAAAGATCGTGTCTGAAACACACAGCAACACAAGTAGATGCTCGGTCACGGAGAACAACCTACTTTCAAAAGAAGGTGGTGCCTCACGCAGAGCAGCTTCCGAGCCAACACCTTCAGACTGGTGTGCTGGTTCATTCGTGGCTACACAGTTGCTATAGCAACTGTTCGTCGGAAGGATTTGTTGGCACCTAGTTGGACTTCATTTCTCTGGCATTTGAAGAGGAGGGTGAAGAAAAGTGTAATGAGAGCACAGAGTGACATTCAGTGGCTCCCCTTTCGGCTCAGCCACACTGGGGGCGTTTTGAGCATGGCCCTTTGTCAGCCTGAGAGTGGCGTGGGGCTCTCTGGAGAGCGGGCGCAGGGGAGGGGGGCGCGCAGACCCCCGAGGGCTGGAGGCACAGCTGAGATGTGGTGGGCCACGCAGGCTTTTGTTCTCCGCCATCTGCGTGCTGCGGTTTTGGGAGCGCAGCCAAAGAAGCGTTACCTGTATTGTGCCCTTGGCGTGGGGCGCGGCGGCCGGTGCCGCAGACGTGGGGCCCCGCAGACATGGGGCCCCCGCACACGTGACAGGGCCACAATAGCCTGGCTCATAGACTATTTGAACATTTGGCTTTATGAATATTGAGCAAAATTCTTCAACTAAATTATGAAAATGACATCTGAATCCCATTGCAAGCCTAGGGCCACTGATTTGTAATGCTAAGTATGATAATAATTATATAAATGAGGTATATTTTTCAAAAGGACTGGCGAGCTTCAAAAACTGGGACACGAGAAAAATGCTAATTCTTACTGCTGTTGAAGAACAGCATGCCTAGGATGTCCGGCTCTCTGGGCGTGTATGAGAAAATGGAAACAATAGCATGCTACGGAGGAAAACACAGATTACAGAGGAGTAGGTATGGCTGATTCCATTTTTAAGAGCCTACATACATTTGAAAACTGTTGAGGTATAATAAAACGATGGCTGTTATCTCCGTGCAGTAGAATTATAGGCAATTTTATTATCTTTATGATCCTTACTTATGTTTTTTGGCTTTTCAACAATGAATAGGATTTCCTGCTGTACTAAAACAAAGAAAATGGACTCTTGTTACATTTCTGTCCATTAATCACTTATGTAATTCTTACCCACGTTATTCTAGAAGGAGAAGGAAACTTCTAGCCAGACGCTCCAGCTTCATGTGTCCCGATAAGCTCACGCCACCCTGGGAATTAATGGGGCACAGATGTTTGGGTTCTCTAAGATGCAGGGCGAGGTGGCGGCAGGACTCCCCTGGTGAGTCTCTGCTCTGAGGTCAGTAGTTCAGGGCCTCCCTCAGTTTCTGGGAGAACCAGGTTGCTAGAAGCAGTGTCTCAGGAAGTAAGGGGCAGAGAGAAATGGAGGTGTTTCTAGAAACAGGGCAGAGAACAATGTAAATACAGTGTGGTTACAAAAGAAGACAACTGGTTTTATAGATAGCTTGTAGAAAAGAGCCTGTTTTATAGTCACACCTAACACAGTACAGAAGAAGCCCACTGAAACCCCGCAGGGCCTCACCTTGGGGCAGAAAGACTACTGAGTGCTCTCTCTCTTCCCGGGCATCCCCAGGAGCCCAGAATGTTACAAAGGATGCTGGTCCTCTTCTCTCATTGCCCTCCCACCTCAGCACAGGCGGTCACGGACAATCCATCAATCACTTGGAGTTTGCACTAGAGCTGGGACCCTTTTCCTATTCCTGACCACACCGAATTCTCTTGAGTAGCATTACAAAGGGCTATATTTTTATCAGGCTTGCTCTCTAGTGTGGCAAATATAATACATAGAATTTGGAACACCTTTACAAGTCAGGTATTTTAACACATACACAAAAAAATCAGTGCACCATTGTTATTTATTGTTCTCAGAATAAAAAGTCACATAATAGGTTGATCCTAACTTCCTACACCCCCTAAATAAGGAATATTACATGTATCAAGCATTTTTAGTGGTTGCTATAGTGTGTTACATGTGCTTGTTTTAACCTTGGCAGCACTTGCATAAACTCTACATTAATAGAGTTACATGAATTTGATTTTAGAAAAAATAATCTACCCTTGGAAGGAGAGTGTCATCACCTCTATGCACACAATGTTCCTCTGTAAACAATGCCCTTTATTTTGGCAACGTGTCTTTCCTGCCATCTGCCTCACAAAGCACTTGCCAGAGTTGCAATAATAATTGAGTTACAGAGGGAATTAGGTGTAATGGAGGGGAAGAAAATTGATTGCTTAATTTTTATTAACAGAAAGGGAGAAAATTGTGGTGCCTGCTGTGACCCAAAATGAAACAAAGGAAAAGTTAGGAGAGGTGACCCCAGGTGGCAGGAATGCTCCCGCACAGACATTAGGAGTCTTACGGGGAGGCTGAGAAGAACGGGAGCAAAAGGGCACCAGTGGCCCGAGGTGGAAGTGGTATGGCTCTACACACCAAGAAAAGGACACGGACACCTGGGGGACCACGTGCTTCTGCTGGAAGACGTAGTTGGACCCTTACTGCATTCTGCCTGTGCGCATGTTAAGGATACACATCTTGGCCCGGTTGAAGCTAGAGGTGGGGTGTGTGGAGGTTTGTGTGCAGAATAAGTGACTTCTGATTTTTGCCCTCCCCAAAGGCCACTGTGCCTCTGAGGGGACAGAAAGCCTATACATCATTGGGTGAATTTGTGGGGGTCACTCAAACCTCACCGGGACTGGCCTGCACCCTCTGAGCAATTGTGTAGCACAGTCCGCCTGAGACGAGTTGTGTCCCTGTCTCGTCCTACATGGAGACCCACGCCACTGCCCTGAGAAGTCCAGTTTCTTCCTCCCTCGGGGGCAGCTGCTGGGCTGCTACCCTGCCTGTGACTCCCTGGAACTAACCCTCGTCTGGATATCAGTTTCACATGTTTGGGCTGCGGGCTGTGGGAAGGAAGCGGACCCCGAGGACGTCGGGTGAGAGGAGCGATGGGCTTGGGGAGAGAAGCCCAGATGGTAATCTCACGTATCATTGCAGGTAGTGCATTAGTCCACCTCGTGCTACTCACGCTGCCAGGTGCACACAGGATGTGGCGGAGTGCAGCTTCTCCTGTGAGAGATGCTCAGGGAGGAGAGTGGCGCTGCATCCGGCCCCTCAGGACACCAATCCCCCCCATCACCCTCCCAGCTGACAGCTTGATTCTGGGGAGCAAGTTCATGGGCTTTTTCGCCGAGCACTCAAGTACATAGATCTCGCTACAATTGTGAGTAGACATGTTTGCAAAAGGAAAAGCTGCAAATCACAATTTTACCTCTCTCAGAGGAAAGAGGAAAGAGGGTGTAGTCACATTCTAGACTAACTAATAAGAATAATTTTCATACGTGTAAATTGGGAGAATCCAACTGATACAGTGGAACCCGAAAAGCAGCGAGTTGGGTAATACTATTACCCATAATAGGGGGTGGGAAGAAGTTAAAGAAATAGGACACATCCAAATGATAAACAAAAATGCTGCTTTTCAAGTAATTAAAATGATATGTGAAGAAATTCACAATCTAAAAGTAAGTTATAAAGAGGACTTAAATGCCTATTATACAGTATAAACTGAATTACAGATGCTCCTCAAATTATGATGGGGTTATGTCCCAATAAGCCAATTGTAAATTGAAAATCTCACAAGTTGAAAATCTTTTGAATACACATCCCTCTCAAACACTATACCTTAGTGTCGCCCACCTTGACCACGCTCAGAACCCTTCCGTTAGTCCGCCGAGGGGCTGACCCGCCTCCTGCCACTGCCCAGTGCCACAGGAGAGGATCCTGTGGCATCACTAGCCTGGGAATCAAATTCAAATTTCAAACTATGGTTTCTCCTGAGTGAGTGTCACTTTCACATCACCAGAGAGTTGAAAAATCATGTCAAACCATCATTAGTCAGGGACCATATGTATAAACTCAAGACAGAGAGAGAGAGAAAGAGGGACAGAGAGATGAAAAGCAAGACGACTGTAAGAAAGGTGCCAAAAATGTTAAGAGCCTAACTGTGGTTGATGGGATTATGGTGTTCTTTTGTTTTTCTTTTTATGTATTTCTTATGCCCCAATTTTGCTAAAAAGATAATGTGTTACTTAAGAGTCAGAAAACAAATTTTTTTTTAAAGATTTTATTTATTTATTTTCAGAGAGAGGAGAAGGGAGAGAGAAAGAGGAATGTATGGTTGCCTCTCACATGGCCCCCACTGGGGACCTGGCCCACAACCCAGGCATGTGCCCCAACTGGGAATCGAACCGGGACCCTCTGGTTCCCAGCCCGCGCTCAATCCGCTGAGCTACACCAGCCTGGCAGAAAACAAATTTTTAATGCCATTTGGTCAGAGAAATTGTATATGTATTACCACTTCTGTGAAAAGTGGTGTGGGGACCAGGAAAGAAAGGAACATTAACGTACGGAATGGCAATAATCTCTGTCCCCAACGGCTGTGTGCACAGTGCAGAGTTAAGGCCTCCTGCAGCCTCCGTTTGTGGCGCTAGGCCCGAACTCTGTTTGCTGGTATCAGATTCTCTGGCTCCATCGGTTTCATTCTGCTTTTCCAAATACAGTCAGGTATGTAACTGGATATTTTCCAAAGACTAACAACCTTTAGAACATGCTTTGTTTATGTAGTTCTTACTTGCAAGCTCTGCCATAACTTAAAACATGTAGTTTAAAATGCTGGCCATGCAAGGTCACCCACAGTCCAGCCTTCCCTGAAATGTTTACTGCAGAGAACACAACTGAATTTGTGCGCACGGAGTCCTACCTCAGTATAATCTACAGCACCCAAGGTGCCCGTCCTCCAACTGTGTCATGAAATTTGAGTGATCTAGGCCATTAATTATAATGTTCCAAATTGTCTCAAAGGCTTTTGGTTGTAGCACAGTCTTCTCTGTGGTACTGAGAAGAGACCAGCAAGATTCTTAGCCACCAGAAGACCTTGGACTCTCACGCTCTATCCAGTGGCATCTCTGGACAGGAGATGACCCATATTCCTTCCCACCTAGGATTGCTTGTTCATGCAGTAACCCCCTGAATGAACTTGGCCCTGTAGGCTTCCCAATACTCGCTGACTTCACCTGCTAACCTCAAGCATCCAGGAAGCGAAATTGAGAACACAGATGATCATTCTAGAATACTTATTATTCAGCACCTAAGGTGAGGCTTTACCAAATGCTTTTTAAACATTAAGGCATATAACCACTCACAATAGTCCCCAAATGGAAACTCCAATGTGCATCAGCTAAAGAACAGATAAATAAATTGCTATGTTCACACAATGGAATACTTGGGGCCATGAGCATGAGTGACCTGCAGCTTCATGAAATACTATGGGCGCACCTCACAAACACAGTGGTGAGCGGGAGAAATCAGACATAAAGGAGCACCGATGTGTTAATCTACTTGTATCCTTAGAGTGCACTTACAAAGTGCAAAACAACCAACACTGCTCTATGGTGAGAGAAGTCAGGACATGGTTGTCTCTGTGGAGGGGGAGCAAACAGGGGCTTCTGGAGTGTTGCCAGTGTTCTGTTTCTCAGGCTGGGTGCTGACTGGGACAAGCGCGTTCAGTTCTTTAACAAAGTCATCAAGCCGCATACTTCGGATGTGCATTTTTGTATATATATAATATGTTAGTTAAAAGTTACTTTAAAAAATATGAAGACCGATGGAAAATTTAAGATTGAGAAAGCAGAGGCTGGACCAGAGTAGGCACAATGCTGGTTGACTCCTCCACGGGGCACTTGGCCCCAACTCTGCAGCGGTTTCTGCAGCTCCTTGCTGGGTGGATTTTGGATAACAGGCGAGCCCTTTCTACAGAAAAGTAGCAGCTGCATTTGCAGCCCCTTCCTTCTCCAGCACTGGGCAGGGTTTAGCAGCCCTCACACTACTTCAAATAGGAGCGTGATGAGTACTTGCAAAGGTGAGTGCCCAAGGGAGTGAGCAAACAGTGCAGAGCACAGCCACGTGCCCCACGTAAGACAGCAGCTGTCCATGAAAGGAGACCCTCTCTGGTCCCTCTGGGGCATCAGGGGTTGTCTGCTGAGTAAGCACCAGCCCCCACCATCAGTTACCTTTCCTTTTGGCTTTTGAGCTACATTCACCCCCCATTCAAATATCAGTATTGCCACTTAGGAGCTTTGTGGTCTTGAGAAAGGTATTCCTCCCGGTCTCTAGTGTTCTGATCTCTACAACGATGACAATAATAGGTGTGTTTGACACATGAGATGCTCAACACACAAGGTACTCAAACAATAGTATTCTTATTGTTACTTCCATCCCATTTCCTTTTCCCATCAGAAATTGATTATTTCCAGTTTGAATAGCCAAGTATGTGACCTCACAGGAGAGGTCAGGAAGGTTAGAGTTTAGTTATATTTGCAGGGGATTATGAGGGATAAAGACCCAGCCTCTAAAATCTTTGCAGAACTATCCAGGGACTCCTCCCTCAGAAACTCGAAGCACAGGGAAAGCAGCATAGGGAACAATGGACCCAGACTTTCCAATAACTTCCTGCAGCACCTCCCTTATGGGTTTATTCACGGGAACACTGGCACATTACCACAAGCAGCTCCAAGAAACAACCATGGGCATTGTCAGGGGGTTAAGAGGCCAGAACTGAGCCCCCAGCAACTTCTGAGAACAGTGGAGTGATTACACAACATACAGTTAGATGCTACCTAAGCCAGCTGTACACTTGTGTGAGAGGGGAATGGAGCGAGGCCTTTGCTGAAAAGAACCCTTGCAGCTGAACGCTGGGACAGGCCTCCATACCATGCGCTCACTGGCTTTGGCAACCCTCAGACGCAGGGCCCCCAGAGCAGCCACTGCCAGGAAGCTCTGCAGAAAGCACCACCCACAGCATCTGGATAAAGCCAAGATGGCCGGAGTGGGCCCAGGATGGGATGCTCAGCCTTGGTGCAGCTGAGACCCCCTCTTCTTTTTGCCTTGTGCTTCCTTTGGGTGTAAAGATGCCTCTAATGTCACTTGTGGAAGTGACCTGCATACTATTACTTAATAACAAAGAAGAAAACTGTGAAATTAAAATCTCTTCTAATTTAGTAAGATTTTAGGGTCCTTAGAAGGGGCCACCTCCTCTCCCCAAAAGCTCAATCCATAGAGTGTTCACACTGGAAAGAAACTTCAGGAATGGTTCTGTGTGGTCCTGCATTGGACAGACGTGGGGACGGGGGCTGGACACTTATGTGATCCTTTGTACCCCTCACGGGCAGGGCATGGAAGGGACTAAAAGCCAAAGCTGATCACTGGCGCAGCTCATACTCTATGACTCCTCCACTGCTTCTTTCTCTCTTAGCAAGTAACACCCCTACAATGAAAACGTGGATTTTAGGGAGCAAAAGTCTTCAGTGCGGGTGAAACCTCCAAGCATGGTGGGCCACTGGGAGCAACGGCGGACCCGGCCATTCCCTCTTGGTCCCAGGTGGGGCAGGTGATTTCACCTCTCGGGGCCTCCACTGGAAAGCAAACATGCCCTCGAACCGTGGAGGACTAACTGGAGGATTAATAAGCTAATGCAGAGGGCGATGAGCGCTGCTGCGTGGTGTGTGGCTTTGTAAGTGAGCTAAATCAACATCAGCAGGCACTGCAACCGCAGAACAAGAACCCTGATGAGATAATTTCCTTCTTCACGGAGAAGGCCCTTCCACCTAATGAAAAGCTATATATCCCTCTTGGAGACAGCACAGTCCACAAAAATGCTGCAGCACTTATAAAATTTGTAGTGACTCTGTACACATTTACTGAGAACATTCCTTCTCCACCCCCACCCACCACCCTGTTCAGAACAGCCTGTCATATTTATTAAGCGCTATTCTGTGTCAGGCACTGCCCTGAGGGACTTACATGCATTATCTCATCTAATCCTCCCAACAGTCCCGTTAGGGAGGTAGTAGTTTTATGGCTATGTACAAACAGTACAATGGAAGGTCAGGAAGCAGAAGCAAATTCCCAAAGTCACGGAGCTGCTAAGTGACAGCCTCTGCATGCCGGCTCCCCTCCCCCACCCCCGGCCCCCACCACTCTCCACTTCCTGCAGTCCTGGTCCCTGCCAGGACCCACAGATAATGGAACAGAAGCCCCATCTCATCTTACCTGTCTTCCGGGGGTTGACCACCGGGCAGAAAGGCTGAGGCCTCGAGTCCAACGGCAGGGATTTGCAAATGGCATTTTACATTTGTACAAAGCTGAATGGGAGGTCAAACAAGAAGAGCAACTGAATAAAATAATAACAGAACACAAGGACACGGGAAGGACAAGGACACAGGAGTTTTGAAATTTATGTTCTGTTTAAAGTCAATGTACTTCAAGCATATTTTGTGGTATTAAAGTTATAGGACATAAAATTCAATCACTCTTGTGGACAATTGAATAAAATGAACACAAACACAGCAAATTCCCTGAACAAACATTCCCCACATGGTGTGGTTCCTGTGGAAACAATAAAAATAATCCAATTCGGTTATGCAGGGTTCACCTTCCCCTGACTGTAGTTAGTGCTGCTACAATGCAGGAAACGGGGAGGGGGAGTGGGGGGTGGCTGGTAAACTGGATAAAGCGCTGATACAGAATTATGTGCGGTCCCCAGCGAGGACCAACTTTTTCTCTTATCTTCAGCTCAAAATTCTCTTACTAGATATTTATCCTCCTTCACAGCTAACCCTAGGATTCTTTTTTCATCTTTCTGCCATAGTTTAGTGTGTGAAATGGTGCTGACCTTTGTTTATTTGCTCATTTGGTAATCCATAGGAGGGCTCTGTCTGCCCAGGGATGACGGCTGGGGTACCCGTGTGCGGGTTTCACTAACAGCTGGCAGAGCCGGCCTTGCTGTCACCAGTCAGGTACGGCTCATAGCCCATGTAAAGGAACAGGGAGGACAGAGAGTTGCTAGAAATGCAAATTGGCAGGGAGGGGCATGGTGTTTGACAGAGGCATTATTTCCCTTTCTGAATGCAAGGGTTGTGAAGAAAAGCCCCAAGAGCATCATTTGTAAAGACTTCAGAGCACCTACCAGGAGGGGTGACCGGCATTTCATGTCCCGGATCAGACATCAACTTAGCCAGTGGGCTGAATGCCCTGTCTCTGTGCCACCCCATGATGAGAGGGATGGCGAAGTGGGAGGAAGGAGGACCGCTGGAGCCCTCTAGGAACCTGTGCAGTTCCTGGGGGACCTGGGCTTGACCTGCGTTGTCAGTCTCTCACCTCTGAGGGATGTCTGCTCCCCAGGTATTCTAGCAGCAAAGGGCTGATGGGCAGGATGCTGGTGCTGAGAGCTGGAGCGGGTGGAAGTGGTCAGGCTGGAGCTAGACCTTTCATGTCCTATGAGGCCTCTCAGGCTTCCATAGACAGGCTTCCTTTGAACTCACGTGCAGCTCCGTGACAGAGCCAGCCTCTGGACGCTGGCCATGGAGAGGACTGGTGACAAACCGGTTGCTCTATTTCCGCCCCACTTGGGGCATATTGCCTGCCATCCAATTCTGAGGCTAACCACCTGCACGTTTAAGGGCGTGGTCCCCCAGGAGACTGCCCTCACTTCAGATACTACCAGATGTATGTGGGGTCCCCGAGCCACCTATAATTCTGACTGAAGAGCTGCAAATTCAGTGGTTCCCACGCCCCTTCCAGTTCAATAATTTATTAGCATGACTCACAGAATTCAAGAAAGCATGGTCATGATAACTATAGTTTTATTGTAAAGGGTACACACAGAGTGGGATTGGGGAGGGCATGCAGGGGTTTATGTCTTCTCTGCATGGAAGCAGGACACGCCACCCTGCCAGCACCTCAGTGTATTCCCTGACCACGAAGCTCCACTGAACACTGGGGTCCCGCGTTTTCCCTGGGCTTTCACTGCACAGACACAATTGATTGAATCACTGCCACGTATTTTCACTCAATCTCCAGTTCCTCCCTCCTGCCCAGAAGTCAGGCTGGACAAACGTTCCAGTTCTCTAATCATGTGGTTGGTATTCCTGGTGACCAGCCTCCATCCTGAAGCTATCTAGGAACCCACCAGAGTGACCTCATTAGCATACCAAAGATATTACTGATACTCAGGAACTTCCAGGGCTTTCTGAGGCTCTGGGCCAGGCCCGAGGGACAAAGATCAGATATATTCCTCATTACACCTCACCAGTGACAGTTGGAAAAGCAGCCAACAACTAACGGAGATGATTGTGAGTTCATGTAACTTGATTAGCAAGATATTTTAAAAACTCTATTCCTCTTTTCTGTCCCCAAACCAGACCTATACAAGGGGAGAGAGGGCGATCTGTAGACAAGACTGCATGCCTCGCCACTCCAAGCCGCGTAAGCCACAAGGCTCTTCCGGACTGGAGAGAAAGAGCTCAAATCAGAAAGAGACTGAAATTTTAAAGTGAGCCAAACTAAACTTTACGAACTGAACAGGACCTAAAAGTTATAGGATTTTCCCAAGATCCCATTAAGTGATGAGAAAGTTGGGTTTGACAGCATGATTTGAAAGCAGAGGCTAGAAAAATAAAAGTGCTTCATGTTTAACCCACACGGAGCTTAACACTCATTTATAGCCATTTACAGCCACTAGGATGGTGAAACAATGGAAAACATCATGTGCTGGCAAGGATGTGGAGCCATCAGAACTCTCATAGCCTTCCGAGGAGTGTAAATGGCTGCAGCTGCTTTGGAAGAATGTCTGGCAGCACTTATGAAAGCTAAGTACCCCAACCATCCTACCCAACAGAAATCGGTTACGTGTCTATCAGAAGACGTGCACCATAGGGATCGGAGCAACACTGTCCGTAATAACCTGAAACTGAAGATTACTCACATGCCATCAACAGTAGGATGGATAGAAAAAGAAGTTGTGAAATGTTCATAAATGGAGCACTACACAGCAACAAGAATAAATATCTAGAACTGCCTGCAATAATGTGGTTGACTCTCACAAACATAACGTTGGTATAGAGATCAGTCAGTCTTGGAAGTTAGAGGTACTGTCTCTCTTTGGAGACGTGTTTGCAGCCCGCTATAGAGATTCAGGTTTCCTAAGCTCAGGATTTCGCTCCTGTAGAACAACCCACTCCACGTGCAGGCAGCCTGGGCCTCTGCGTGTCACCCACCCTCCGTGGAATTTGGAGTTCAGGGAACTGACACAAGAAATGATGATCCCCTGGCTACAGCTATTTCTGTAAGTAATGTCTTTCGTCTCTGATCCAGGAGTCTCCATGACCTCCGCCAGCATTCATGAAACTGACAGGCTAATTCGATTGCTTATAAATGGGATAAAACCTCAAACTCTTTACAGTTCTTGGCGTCATCATGCTTCCATGGGCATACGTTAGAAAAATAATGCTTCTGATTCAGTCTATAGATAATACTGGAGGTGGGGGGACAACTACGGAGGTGCAAAACCTCATTTATCAGTCTTCTTTACTCTGGCCCAGGTATGTCCATGCATTTTCAATGTTCCCTGAATATCCACACCTTAAATATTTTACAATGTCATTGCTGTCATCACATCACCCCCAGGTGAGGCCTGAACAGTCAAGCCAGTGCCATGCCACTGCCCCCGTCACACAGCAGCTGCCAGGGAAGGCACCAAGGCTCGCGTGTGTTCGCCGTGCCCTCAGCCCTTCCTCAGAGCCCCGCCCACTGCTGCTCAGCCGTGACTCTGATTATTCTCTTCTTCACTAACGCTGTACAATTTGTCTCTTTGTCACCTCAGTTTACTGGCGTCAGCCTCCAGCTCTCATTTATCAAACTTAAGCTATAGTTCACCTTTTCTTTCACTGTACAGGTCTCTCTCTTTCCAGCTATCTTCAGCAAGGCTTGCTGGGTTCTTTTCCCAATTAGATTTCTTGTTGTTTGGAATGACATTTACTGGGCTTCCGTAGACTGCCATTTAGTTCTCCTTCCCAGTTGACACCATATCGTGCTGCCTTCCTGGTCAGTTTTTACCGCCAGTCATATCTTATTTCCTTATGAGGTTGTCACAAGAACAGGAGCCATTGTCACAGCTCATGTGATAGCGAGTGTGAAGCCGCACCAATGGAAAGTAGTTGATGTTCTGCCCAAATCCTTGCTCCTACTTTGTTGACCCCACTTTTTCTACACCACTTCCGAACCCCAGAGTTTTAGATTATTTTTAAGGTATCTTGCTGGTCAATGATGTTCTCTCCCATGCAGTTTTTTCTGTCCCCACTGTAATTCTACACTTGAATTTTCCACTGTGTGAAAAGGCGACAATGTCAGGATGGTGACTTAGTTCCCCCTTGATAAAACAAGAAATTAATCTAAGTAATTAGATTATTAGATACATCATATGAACTGGGCTAATGCTTCTAACATAGTTTGGGGTTCAACTTTTTTTAGGCTGAGTCAGATAATCATAATTCTTTCCTTTAACAGCCTTTTTCAATATACAGTAAAGATTTAATGACATTTCTGAGTTTTAGACATGAGTTATACCCTGTAAGTATTAAAGAAATATGTATTTATCAAATTACAAATTATATCAGACTTCTAGAAAAGATACAAGGCTTCCTCTTGCCTATATCCCAGTAGCATTTCACTTGCATTTATTATGCAACCCCATTCACTTGAAATTCTCTCTTCAGGAAGTTAGCTTAATTAGCTGGTGGGCTTCAGAGACCTGGCTGCAGCGCATGGTGGGGCTCGGGCCAGCCGAGTGGGAGCGGCGCTCTGGCGTCCTGCAGTCAGAACACAGGACTAATTTATACCCAAGGGTGAAAACTGTCTAGTTCTTGGTGGCTGGCCAGACTGTTGCACAGGGCTAATTCTTTGGATGTGGATTGCAAAGCTGAAATGTGCATAATCTGTTCTTCCTCTTCACGCTGTGTGGTATGGAAACTGCTTTCGGGGCCTCTCACCTGCACATTTGTCTCAACTGTGCTTATCGTGTGACTTTTTAGCAAGAAGTCTGGTCATGAAAACAATATAAGTGACTACTGCATTTGAAGTCCAAAGTAATAGATGTTTATGTATCCACTGAATACATTTGTCAGTATACTATGTGCCTCATTTCTCCGTGAGGCTCATCTTCAGCCACAGTCGCTGGCAGTTGGCTTTCACTATGACCGGACAGCACATCAGACTCTGTGACAGCTTGCTGCGTCTCAAAGTGGCCAGGCATCCATCCTGAGAACGGGTGGGAGAGTGGTCTTCTCTCACGCTTCTCCTAGCCTTTCCTGTGTCCGAGGCTCGGGGGCCAGCATCTCCTACCACATTCCTCTCTCTCCATGTGCACTTGAGTCAGAGGAGGGCCCCCTGCAAGACGTCTTTTTCGGGAAGTCCCCCGGGTGCCCGAAGAGGCTCACTAAAGTCATACTCTGTAGATCTGCATTGTGGAGACGTAGAGTCACACGCCCCAGCATGATGTGATGATGTCCCTGTCACTTGAGGACACTATTACAGCAGCACCGCGACTCCCGCCCTGACTCCCTACCTGGCTCTGCGGCTGATGGTTGAACTAGGTGAAACCTCCCGCCGCCTCCGACGTTGATGGTGACTCCTGACTGCCAGCAGAGAGCTGGCAGTGAAAACCCCATCCCGGAGATGTGCCCGGCCCACATACTGAAAACTGGAAATAGCAACAAGAAGTTTGCATATCTGAGTGGAACAAAGTATTAAAAATAACAAATGAATTATCTCATTTCTTTATTATGGGACAAGACACCCACCAAAAATTTTCCTATTAAATGGATTTAACTCATTTGAAGGAAAAACAAACGTGCATCCCAATGGTGATTTGATTGTCGTCCATGATATGTTCTAGCAAAGTGTTTTCAGGAACAGAAAATAATTAATGAATAGTATTAAGTTAACACATATGCTGTGAATAAGTAGGAAAATTTTTACTAGTCATGAGAAAGTATACAAGTTCTGTCCATAAAGTATCCAGCCATGTAATATGAAAAATCAAAATATTTATTGAAAAAAATACAAGATACAAGAAACATTGTACAAAGGACAATGACACCTCAGTTCTCTTCAAAGGAGGCACCTTTGGATCTCACACAGTTCTCCCAACCGCCATCAGCTGCCCTGTTGTATTTTCCTGAATCTCATTGACAGTCTGAAATCTCCTCCCTTTCAAAGGTGACTTTAGTTTTGGGAAAAGCCAGAAGTCACAGGGCACCAAATCTGGGCTGTAGGGGGGCTGAGTCACCTGGGTGATAGGATGTTTCACCAAAAATCTCTGCAAAAGACGTGATGCATGAGTGGGTGCGTTTTCACGATGAAGCTGCCCATCACCAGTTGCCCATAGCTGTGGCCTTCTGAATTATCTGAATAGTTTCCACAGAAGAGTGCTCAAGCTTAATGCAAAATCTGATGCAGATTCGTTGCTCTACTTGCTCAGTCATTTTTAATGCAATGGCCAGAAAGTACATGTGCTCACTCAGTGGCATCTGCCGCCCCCACTGACTAGTACAGTGAAGTCATCACTATTAACGCATGTGCATTCCAGTCCAGTCTCTTGGCTGCCAGGTTACATCGATGTCGAGCAAACCATTCTCATTATGTTAACATGGCCTGGACTTTTTCTGGACGGACCATATCATTGTGTGGAAGATCATATACTACCAACAGTTGCAGAATGAGGGTTTCATTTTCCATAACTGGAGATATTGAGAAATAGCTGCTAACTAATTTACATGTCATGCCTAGGAATTACATTTGGCCAGGAGTATACAGTCAATAAATACTTGTTGAATAAATCTAGGATAGGGAAACAAACAGATGTCATCAATTATGGTAACAAATTACAACTACTGGTCTCTTCCGGGACTAACTTCTTCACCAAACTTTTTCCCTGTCCCCAAGATTCTCACTGAGATTCACTAATGACTGCCTCTCGGCTGAGCTTCGCACAATGGAGAGAAGCAGCCATTCCAAAGAACTTTTTGAGGAGCAATAGCAGTAAGATTGAACACAAGGAAGATCAAGATCTTCCTGCACAACTAGAGCATATAAGTCCATCCTCACAGGGCAGTGCTGATGGTGAGTCTTGTCTGCATACATTTCAGGTGGAGGAAAAGGAGCTTGTGACCAAACACTGACTGTCATCATGCCAGGAAGGCGAATCTTGGCAAACTGCTGGCGTTGACTTTTGTTTTTCAGCTTTGAATTCTACTGAAGTCACATGTCAGCTTGACTTAGTGCCCTAAGTCTTAACCCTGTGGTTGTGGCATTCTTCTGTTATGTGGTCCCATTCTAGGATGCAATTAGAGGCTGTCTAATGAGTTATAACTGGACATATTGCCCAGCCTTAGCCATTTTACTCAAATCAAGCAAATGTGAATAAGCTAACTCTATTCTGAGATGACGACACCTTTCTGCTTACAACTGCTACTTATTTGTGACAATGGGTTTGCATAGTGGTTCAGGTACACCTTTTAACATCTTATGAAAAGCAGTTCACTTATGCAAGGTGGTTGGTTTGTTTTAAGGGTCTTTTCTGTGGTCATAATATGTAACTGGTCCATGTAATATTTGCTCTCATTTTCTTGTCCTCTGTAGGACAATGTCTAAACCAACTAAAATTTGGGGCCAATAGAACCAATTGCTACCTTGTGTCTACCAAAGATTCTAGATAATAGTTAAATAGACCAATGAAATATGGAGCTCCCAATTCTCAGTGGTTAAAGATAGAACTTGGAGAAATAATTGTCACAGTTAATTCTGTAATTCAATTTTAGTTTCAAGGGTCATCTTTTTCATCAGTTGAGTCAAGAGCTAACACATGGAGAGGAGAGGCGGCCCCCTCTGGTGCTCCAGCCCCTTTAACGAAGGGTCTAAGAGCAACACACTGGGAGAGCTGGGATAAAGTGTCGGTAAAGCAAAGAACTTGCATTTGAGAATAAGTCAAACCTTGAATAACCCAGCATTTATTTTTCATTTGAAAAACATAGAGCAGAAATGCTCCATATCTTTCTTAAGAGGGATAGGATTCTCAAGGGGTGTTGCATTCTACCTCTGTTCTCCAAAGCCTGGGAGGGGGGCGGGTGATGGGACCATTGAAGGGCCTCGAGAGGCGCTGGGGCAAACCGGGGATCTTGCTGTCTCCAGAAGCAGGCCAGCCGTAGCTCCTGCCAATGTCTGCCATGCAGCAATCACAGTCACTGTAGCCAGATTCTGTATTTGTCAAGATAAACTGGAAATCTTAACTTTCTGATCACATCAACTGATTTTTAAATGCTGGCAAATAATTCAAAAGCATTTTGAATATTCTCTGGGCCAAATAAAATACAATTGCTGAATAGACTCAGCCATGGCCATGAGCTTGCAACCTCTGCCTCAACATGTCCTTGCAGTTTCTGCTGACACCCACATTTCACATTTTTTACTTTTCAAGTTGCTAGAATGTTGCTTTTAGTGTGAAGAAAATTAAATCTTTTGTTACCATGGTAGCATTTTCAATAAGGAGTAGAGATGATTTGTATTTAAACACTGTTAGCTAATATGGAATTCTATGAGTTAAACATACATAAAATTGCTATTTTTTAGAAAAAGCAAACTATTCTGTTCTAATCTTATCATGCACAGAATCAGCCTTAGAAACATTTTTGATTCAACAGAGTCAGAAACTCTATCTGTAAGCATTTCCCTTTAATTTAAAACCCTGTGTACTTCTAACAGAAACACAATACATCCATTTCTGGTTCATTTACATTAAATCATTAAAATGTTGTTTTATATAACCCTTTTGATGTCTAAGATGCTTTTGGAAGTCATTCAAAAAGTGTTCTAATCCTTTTTCCCCTGTAGTCACATTTTTGACCAAAATAAGCAAGTTTAAACACCAGACGATTGATTCTACTTCTAGGCTAGAACCCAAAACCTGCATGTTCTGTAAATTCTACACAGAGAAAAAACAATGATTCTTTCCTTAATTACCACTATCTCTATTTATTCTACCTCATAGAATGATGAAATAAGAAACTCATCAAGCAAAGCATTCTAAATTATAATTGCTAGACACAGAATCTATCCATTTAGATAGGACTCTGAGTTGAGGTCAAACCCTTAGATTCTTAAAATAACATGAACTTGGTCATGCAGCTCAAAGCTATTGCCTGTGATTCCTCTGAATGCACATACACAGGCTGAAAAGATGTGTCATATGAGAGAAGAGTATATGCTTACAAGATGATTCTTTATGCAGAGAGGATATACATGCTTTGCATTCACATTCAAGCAGACAAAATAGATCTTCTGCAAGAGATAGAGCTATCCCCACATTACTAAGAGCTGTCACTTAAAATACAACTTTGATTAATATCATTTGCAGATCGAACACTGAGTCAGTGCCTTTCCTTCCAACAGGAAATACAGACCTGGAGGGATACAGGCAGAGAACATATGTAAACTCTTGGGAATGGACAATGATGAAATGACCCAAAACATGATTATTCCTTGCTACTTCCTGAAATCTGTTCCTCAAATCCCCAAACTAACAGTTCTCTGAATTTATGGTTCACAAAAGTGTTCAAGGGTTTTCCGACCACTCACGCAACTCCGCAGAAAAAGTGCGGAAGGGAGGGGTTTCAAAGATGTGCACAAGCAGGTCAGCCAAAGTTCATTCCTTGAGATCTTCCAGATATTTATTAGGAGTCCATGGGAAGCGATGTCCATTCTGTAGACACAGGATGGATTTTCCAAAACAAAAGGTGCAGCTACTTTTAAGTCTGCGGCTAGACTGAGATAAGCTTGTCTGCAGCTGATGGGATTGCTCAGATGTAGCAGGTCTAGTTTACTCAGAGGCCGCCAAGCAGAGGAGGAGGGGAAGGCAGAGGCCTGCTAGGAAGTTTTCAATTGGAGGGACTTTCCAGGTTAGAGAGGCAACGATCTGGCCAACGCATTGTCTCGAGGAGGAGGGCTACCTGACCGACGGGGAGCTGAGCACTAAACTAAGAGAGAGGGGCTAATCCGAGCCCAGCACGCAGCTCTGCACTGAGGGGAGTGGTCACCTCCAGGAGGTTTGTGAAATAAACTTGGGCACCTTCACAGGCTGTACTTGGTTCCTTCAGCTGTAACAGGGCCAGTCTGCTTATAGAGACTCAGTCAAAACTTAGCCAACGTTTGCTTGCTCGCACAGTGCACTAGGGCCCTACAATCATTGTTCTTGGTATGGGCCTCAAGAGTGTACTTTGAAAGTTCAAACAGCACATCAAATATTTCTATCTAAAAATATTTCTAGAAACAGACCCGCAGGGCTCTACAAGGCAGTCTGAATGGGGTTGTTTCTTCCTTCCTTCCACCACATAGCCTGGTACATGGATGTCTCTCAAGATGCAGAAAACAAGGGCAAATGTGGACGCTTCTTTTATAGACTCTCTTTATTTGAGGCCCTCCTCCCAGTCAGTCAGGGGTGTACACATTTCTTGGAGCAGAATTAAAATTGTTATAAGAAAAAAAAAGAGACAGAAATATTTGATGTTTATCTTTTAAATGTGCCACATAGGCCGATTTTCCATTCTTACTCAGTTGAAGGTATAACGTGCCTATTTAACTACACGCTTCTCCAGCACATGACGCAGTCGATTTTTACAAATGCGCACACCCACATCAGCACAGGCACGTGCCCACGAGCTCCAGAGCCCCCTCGGCCCTCCAGTCAGCCACCGCCCTCACCTGCTCTCCGGAAGTAACTTCCATCCCAACTTCTATCACCACAGGCTCATTTGCCTGTTCCTGAGTTTTATATAAATGCAACCTTAGAGTATATACTCTTTTTGTTGGCTTCTTTTGCTCAATATAACATCTTTGAAATTTATCTGTGCTGTTTGGTACAGCAATACCTCATTTTTTATTGTTGTATAGTATTTATCTTGTCATCAAAATGTTGTTTTATATACACAATTGATGTCTTGTGATATATACGTATATATGTATATACATCCTATTGATCCGTTCTGTTTTGGATATTTGAGCTATTTCCACTTTCTGACTGTTACAAATAAAGAGTCTGGATATTCTTGTGAATGTTGAAGCTGGATGTAAATATTCATTTCTCTTGGGCATATGTCTAGGAAAACAATGTATGTTTATCTTAAGTAGATATTGCCAAGTAGTTTCCGAAGTGGTTGTACCATTTTATACTCCCGGAAACAGCGGATGAGAGTTCTGCTTGCTCACAGCCTTGCCAACACTTGGTTTTGTCCGTCTTCTAAAACCCTTAGTATTCTGACAGGTGTGCAGTGATATTACATCGTGGTTTTAATTTGTATTATCCTGATGACTAATCTTGTTGAATGCTTTTCCATGTGGTTATTGGCCCTTTGTGTATTGCTTTTATATAGTGCCTGCTCAAATCTCTATATTTTTAAACTCAGTTATTTTTCCTTAATGATCCATAGGAATTCTTTATATATTACAGATTCGATCTTTTGTCAGACACATGTATTGCACATCTCTTCTTTAGTCTGTGGCTTACTTTTTCACTCTCTTACTGGTATCTTTCAAAAAACATAAGTTCTTGATTAAATGAAGTCTAATTTTGTAGCTTTTTCTTTTGTGGTTAGTCTTTCTGTGTCCTGATTTTTAGCTATTTAAAAATCGTTGCCTATGCCAGAGTCATGAATCTACTGTCTCCTATGTTTATCTTATGATATTTATAAACTTATTTCACACTTAAGGCTACTGTGCATCCTGAATTAATATTTTAATGTGAGGTAGGGGTTAAGGTTAATTTTTTTCTTATAGGTATATAGTTGTTCCAACATGAGTTATGAAAAAATAACCTTTCCTCATTAAATTGTGCTTCTGTCGTAAATCAAGTGACTATAAATTATGGGTCTGCTTCTAAAAATGTTTTTAGATAAAAATATTTGATGTGTAGTTTTCACTTCCAGATTAAGCTCTTGCAGCCCATACCAAAAACAATAATTTTGGAAGCCATCAATTTTTACTTGTCAGAGCCAGATTTTGTCATGAGAGAAAAAGCCCTGAGAACTGAAAGGAAACTGGGCATCGTGTGAGTTTGAAATTGGAAAGAAGATAGAGACCCTAGCTAATGCCCCCATCCCTGGGGCTTACACTGACTGCAGGTGGGGGAGGGAGTAGAGCGGGAATGTGCGCATGCACCTGAAGACTGGGGGCTGGCCCAGGGCACTAGGAGGGGAGGAAAGAATTGGCCTGAAGGGAGATCAGCACAAACTGCATGGGATCAGGTGTCTGTTTCTGGGTGGCCACTCCAAGGACTGCAACCCGCCACCAGGGCTGAAGCCACATGAGCAGCGCGCAGTGTGAGGACTTTCCCCGACTGCTACTCATCAATCACCCACGTGCTTATCATCTAACACACACGCAACATCCCAAACCCCAAGATCTTCTGAGACTCAGATGGATGTGCTCCATTATATGGGCCCAACTACCTAAAAGCGATAACCTCAAACAGTATCCGCGGGGGCTTTAATGCATTAAGATGATGACGGAAGGAAAATGTTCAGCTCTTTCTCTTGAGTGGTACTAGACAATGGTGACACCACCCTCATTAAGCAGCATTTAGTCTCCCGGATCTGAAGAAATGAACCTTCCTCATCAGTAGGCATTTTATAAATCAATGGGGGGAATACTGTGCGGTATTTATTGCTACTCAGCAGGATCCCTGCTCTCCTAAGCTAATTCCCTGGACCACAGAGCTGGAAGCTCAGAACCTACATTTGCCAGATTCCTTTGCCGACAGAGTTTTGGTCAGATGCAGCCAATGAAAGACTCTGGTGTGAGATTTCCATGGCAAAAGAGATTCGGCCTTCATTGCTGCCCCTCTGGAAGCCATAGGTAGACTTGTGGAAAGACACGAATGAGGTTTGCAGCGACCTCCAGGTGAATTCCTGTGACGAGCCCGTTTTAGAACTGCTAGAGGCACTTTGTGGTTTCCAAAAGCAGCAGAGGGTCTCCGTAACTTTCACTCCCTCAGCCTGTCTAATAGTTTTATAGGCACATAGTTCCTTGCATGAAATCCCTTCCTGCTAAAATCTTTAGAATAAATTTGATTTTCTGACCAAACCCTGACTGATTTAGGTCACCTTTAAAAAAACATTTCTTTAAATAGCAAGTTGATCCAATCCATTATTCAACTTATAACAATTAAATGTTAGACATATGAAGGGTACGACTCTTAGGTAAGTGGCTGTGAATTAGTTGGTCTTGAGCATTTTTGTTGGTGGTTCTTTCTTCATCACACACAACGTCACCTGTTTCAGCACCAGGTCAGTCCTCAGAAAATATTGATTGAAGAGTTCAATGAAAATTGAGACAGCTAGATATAATAGAAAGTGTATAAAACTTGGAGGCAAAAGGCCTTAAATTTAAGTTCCAACTTTGTACTTACCAACTCTGTGATCTTAGACAAGTCATTAAATCTCTCCGAGCGTCCTCTATTAAGTATAACGAAAACCTCTGCTTTGTCTGTTTCACAGGATTTAGTGAAATTTGTGAATGTACTGCCTTAAAATTGTAAAGTGTTTAACAAATGTTAACTACTGTTAATAAGCCCTCTCTTAGAAATGATAGGATTTAAATTGTGGTATAGATCACGCTGTGGAATGAGTATCTTGCCAGTAATAACATTGTAATAGGTAACACAGTATAGACCAAACATTATTATAAGTACTTTACATATATGAATTCACTTAAGTCCCATAATGATCCTATGGGATAAGTACTATCATCACTCTGTTTTAACAGATAAAAAAACTGAGGCACAGAGAGGTTATGTAATTTGCTTAATGTTCCTATAGGTATAAAATGGTGGAGACAAGATTTGAACTCACATAGCCTGCTCTCAACCTCTAAGAGAAATTTGGAAGTTGAAAGAATAATATCTTTTTTAAGTTGCGATTGTTCAGCTGCCCCCTGATATGTTCTATTCACTAAGAAGACAAAGCCCCAGTCACTGTCAGCTGTGAGTCCACATTCCTGCTCCTGACATGGGCATGGAAAGAGACCGTGGAAACGGGCTGCGAGCAGCAGCAGCTGCAGCCTCCCACTTGGGGGCACATGGGTGGGAGAAGCAAAGCATGGCCTGGAGAAGACCGGGAAGCACAGAGCATGCTCAGACTTCAACAGAATGTGCTCCAGGCCAGCCAACTCCAGTACAGACCTGCGCCAGGTCATGAGTGAAATCCCAAGATGGACGCTGCAGCAGCTGTGCATGGTGACATCGTCTGCATTCTTAGTGCCCATCTGCATGTGGCCATGCTGGCTGGAAACACTGCATCACATCCAGAAGAGGTACCACACCCACATCTTCGTTCCCTGGGATGCTGGGAATGTGGGCGCAAGGGCTTGAGACTGCTGACCTCATTCTGAAATGGCAGCTGGTGCTGGAATCCTTGCCCACTCACCATCTCGGCCAACAGAGAAGGCAGCTTCCTTCCCTCATGCTTCCTCTCATGGCCACCGTGTCCCTCTGCTTGTCATTCAGCTTTGTTTCTTCCCTCAGAAAAGCACCGGGATAAATGGAAACACTTCTACTCCAGTGACAGGCAGAAAAGTTTTTAAAAAGTCTTCCAGCCTTTTCAAAGGCTCTTCTAGTCTTCTTTGAAAATGTTTTCAGACAGTAACTAAAATTACAAAATAGAATGATAGACTGAAATGGACAAGTATGGAAATAGACCTAGTTTGGGAAAGAAAGAAGTGAGTCAATTTGGCTTTAGATTCCGTGCTTCACACGAGGGGGGAAGGGCTGCTAGGTGTGGCTCTGGAGAGACTCGCATCCCAGGTCCAGCAGGATCGGGGCTGGAGGTCCAAACCGAGGCATCATTTTTGTGTGGGCGAGATTGTAGCTGGCAAAACCAAGAACCAAAGATAAAGTCTAGGTGACTCTTCTTAGCTCCTTAAGCTTTCTAGAAAAGCTTTCTTTCGGGGGAAGGGAGAGGAGAGAGGAGAGGCTCAAAGACTTCAACTTAAAATGTTCCAATATCTCACTACATATTTTCCTATAATTAGTAATATAATATATCATAATATTTATTACATAATAGACAATATATTTTCTATAGCTCTCTTAGAATACTGTTTAAATAAAGATTTGGAAAATTGGAACAAACTTGGGATTAAGAGCCTTTAGAAACTTACGTAGAAACAAATTGTATTATTGCATTATTTTACATATTATGTTACTCACTTTCTGGCTTTTGGAACTATTTGTACTAAACAGTAATCTCACATGAAAATGTTTGTCATTTCTTGTCATTTTAAATTTAAAGAAATATCCTCATTATCTTAATGGAAAATACACACCTTACTTTTTCAAAATATGATCCTAATACACTTGGATTTTCTCTGTTCATGCTCCTAGATTAGAAGTTTCTAAGTAGTTGAACTTATGAGGTACATGACCTCACTGATGTAAACTAATTGATGACAATGCTAAAATCAATTTATATATAACCAGAGACTTGGCTGACCAAAATTTGAGATTATTAAATATGTATTTGATTGTGGGATGTGCTGAATATCACCCCACCCTTTTTTGCCCCCCATCCCATTCCCCGTACCCCAAATCTATTTGTGACAACTGATTAACATGTGGGGATGGGGTGAGTTGCTGCCTGAACCATATCTTACCTGGGATTCAAACGTGGACACATTTCGAGGGGAGATAACAGGGGCTGTGTGGGGAGGGGGAAGGAAGACCAGACTCCTCAAGGGAGAATTTACTATATGGAATAAAAAGATGAATATGGCCTGCCAGACAGACCCAGCAACAGGGTCTGCCTGCCGTTCAGCATGGCGTAGATGTCTCGGTATGGAGTCCTCCCGTCCCTGCCGCCCTGGTGGCATCTGTCCATTCCTTGCAGAATAGGAGTTGGATGTGTAAACAGGTGTTGCAATAAACCTTTTAATAACCCGAGGCCGAGGAACCATGCTGTGGGACCCCCCATCTGAGGGTGACATGGAGGAAGTGAATGTTTTCCTTTCTAATTTACAGGAGACTGTGAAGCTGTCATGGTCCTGTGGTGACTGATAGCACTGGTGGTGGCCACGCTGAATTAGCTGAACCTTGGCCGGGTAGAGGTCTGTTGGGAAGGCTCCAGGTCACAGACAGGAATGTGACTCCGGGAGGCAGGTGTGCAGGCAAGTGCAGCTGCACGTGGCACAGGCCGAGGTGGGGTGGCTGGGGTCTGGGCAGCGGGCAGCGGGGCTCGGAGATCAGGTGTGGGTAGCAGAGGCAGAAAGAGGCAGTGTCCCTAAGCTGATTCACAAGTGGATGGAAGTCACTCTTTGGGAAGTCCCACATACATGTCGGGGGACCATGCAAGGTACTCTACAAACGATTGGTTGCTTGGAGTTTCTAAGACATGAACAGTCGCAGTCAAGTCATTTCACATTTTGCTGAGAATGTTTGAGATATAAATGAAATGTGTGGATCATAGAACAGTTAAAAAGCAGCTGCTTTTCCCTGGCTGGCATAGCTCAGTGGATTGAGCACGAGCTTGTGAACCAAAGGGTTGCCAGTTTGATTCCCAGTCTAGGGCACATGCCTGGGTTGCAGGCCAGGTCCCCAGTAGGCAACCACATATTGATATTTCTCTCCCTCTCTTTCTCCTTCCCTTCCATTCTCTAAAAATAAATAAATAAAACCTTTTTAAAAAGCAGCTGCTTCCGTAATACAGCTACATATACAAATATACACAAGTATACATAGATCAAGAAAGCATGGCCTAGTAGAATAGGTATAATGCATTTGCAATTAATTTAAATTACTGAAGTATGAATGGATGCTTTTAAGATGCTTGAACAGTTTGTCCACAGGCATTTTAACATTTAAGCCCACTCCTTGCCTCCCTCTAATCTTATTTACACTGTTAATTTGCTTAGCAAATATTCTCTAGCTAATGTCATGTTTGTAAGTCCCCTGACTTACATAACTATGGGAACTCAAGCTCTGCTCCAGGGTAAATACCAGACACCTGGAGACCAGAGGAACAGGGCCATCTGGCCCATGAAGGTCGCAGTTTTTTATAAGAAACAGAACTTTCATCCGATAGAGACTGGCAGGGCACTTGGTTGAATGAGAACACAGCTCTTTTTGGAATAGGACCGTTCTGAACATCCAAGAACCTTACTCTATAGTTCTCAACCCTGATCACACATGAAAATCACTGTAGAGTCCTGGCTGGTATGGCTCAGTGGATGGAGCACCGGCCTGCGAACCAAAGGGTCACTGGTTCAATTCCCAGTTAGGGCACAGGGTGGGCCAGGTCCCTGGTAGGAGGAGTGTGAGAAGCAACCACACGCTGAGGTTTCTCTCCCTCTCTTTTTTCCTCCCTTCCACTCTCTCTAAAAGTAAATAATACAATCTCTTTTATAAAAATCACTGTAGAACATTAATATGTCTGGCCCGGTGTCAGGAACCCTGAGACGGTCCTGCTAGGTCAGCTGCAATGTTGCAATGCTTCCTTCCGTGAACACGCAGCCTTGATACCCCGCCATGAGAAGCACATGGTACTGCCAGCCTGGACCATTCTATGTGCACCAGATCATTTAAATGTGGTAGAAGGACGTGAAGAAATGAAATCATCACACGTTCTTCACTCTTTACATCTGAGTTAACCTCGTGATAATTCTGGGATGCTGGAGCTTTTTTGTAATATTTTTGTTTATAAAAAGAGGAAGCCTGCCTCTCAGTGCCAAATGGAAAGAAAAGAGTTGTAATTGGGTGTCATTCCTGTCAGTCATCTTCATGATTGGTAATGGGGACTGGCCGCCTTGCAGAGTGAGAACTTGTGCCGAGACTGTGTCCACAGAGCATTGGCCTTAAATGGCCTCTCTGAAAGCCTCCTTAGAAGGGAGGGTTCTTTTTTTTTTATTTTTTTTTATTTTATTTATTTATTTTAGAAAGAGGGGAAGGGAGGGAGACAGAGAGGGAGAGAAACAGCAATGCATGGCTGCTCCCCACATAGCCCCCACCGGGGACCCGGCCCGCAACCCAGGCATGTGCCCCGATGGGGAATCAAACCAGACCCTCTGGTTCCCAGCCCGCACTCAATCCACTGAGCTACACCAGCCAGGGAAGAAGGGAGGGTTCTTAAGATCCGTTCAGAACTTTGAAATTATTCGAGACAAGGTGTTTCACCAGCAGAAGACAGTAGTTTTACTGAATGGTGTCTTGAGTAGAAATGTGATGGAAGAGAGTTAGTTGAAAATCCTTCAGCCTGATCCCTGTTTCTTAGAATTCTGAATCTTTTCACTGTGTTACCTAATAACAATCTGTTAGTTGATTCGGGGTCTGGCCAGGAGCAGGGTGTGTCCCCTGATCTTTGTTCAAGGCTTCTTTTAAATCAGGATCCTCCCCTTGTTTCACTACGCCTGGTATGATTCACTGCCCTAAGACAGGACAGTGCTGTTGAAAGAATCAACAAAGGGGCATAATGTGTTTTAGATCTGAAACTGTCTGAAGCACTTACTTTGTGTCAAATACCGTGTTACTGAGTTACCTGCTTATCCCTGTGATTACCTACCAACCCGATTTGGACACCCCATTTCCCACCAGCTGGAAAACTGCAACAGTGTAGTTTGCACCCTGCCCAAGGTCACACAAGGCATTTAGCTGGAGTCAAGTTAGGGTGCTGCTGCACCTCCTGAGGTCAGGCCATAAGTCTTCCTGAACTGCCTCCCTCAGCAAGAGTTGGTTCATCAGCTCACAGCTTACTCTCCTCCCGTTGCATAGGTGTTGGGCAGCCGCTGTGTTTCAAACACTGTGCTCGGCGTTTCCAAAACGTTTGTTCTTTCCATCCTTAGAGAAATCCTCTGTGGGGATTACTAATCCCATTTTAAAGGTGAGGAAAGTGAAGCAAAGCTGTCCTTCAATCCAGGTCTTTGAGACTCCAGGATCTGAAGTAACAACTCCGCTTGAAGTCAGGGCACTGCAGGTGCCCGTCACACTCACAGTCCTGTTGTCCCCCCCCCTTTTGTGTGGCACCACGGCCTTGGCTCATGACGGCATCATTGTGGAGGGGACCCTCCAGGAGAATTTAGGTCAGCAGAAGTAGCTCCCTCTAGAAACACTCACAGGAGCCCCAGGACTCTCATACATTCATACTGCTGGGACAGGACAAAAAGTATTAGTATTATCAAAATACATATATTTATAGCTATATATCTCTATTATAGGCCAACTTAACTGGGCTGCAGAGCACCCAGTCATTTGTTCAAACATTTTTCTACATGTGCCTGTGAGGCTGTTTCTGAGGTCAATATTTAAATTGGTAACTGAGTAAGGCAGATCACCCTTTCTAATGGGGGTGGGCCTCGACCAATCAGATGAAGACCTAAATAGAACAAAAGGCGGAGTAAGAGTGAAATCCTCCTGCCTGACTGCTGAGCCGAAACACTGGTCTTTTCTTGCCTTTGGACTCAAACAGAAAAATCAGCTCTCTTGCATCTTGAGCCTGCAGCTCTCGGGTTGGACGGACACCACCAGTTCTCCTAGTTCTCAGGCCTTGGGACTCAGCCTGCAGCTCACCTCGGCTCTCCTGTGTCTCCAGCTGTCGTCATGCTAATATGACTGGAGGCTTCTCCGCCTCCAGTCACGTGAGAAAATACCTCGTTTTATGTGTACACTGGCCTTGCTCTTAAATACTCTTATCTCCTGTGCCTTCCAAGGAAAATTATTCTCAGGAAGGCTGGTTCTTTTGGCCTTTTATGACACAAAACTGAAAGTAACTGGGGAGAAACATGAAAGGCCTGAGAGTTAAGGCTGGTGGAGGAATCGAGGGCATTTGTGTCAAGAGAAGGAAGGAATGGGTGTGTGTACAAGGTCCATCCGGAAGGTATCCAGTCATATACCATGAAAAATAAAGACATTGACTGAAGAAGATACAAGAACCACTGTACATAGGACAGTGACTCTTCAGTTCTCTTCAAAGTAGGGACCTTGGGATCTCACACAGTTCTCCCAATAGCCAACAGCTGCCCCATCATATTTTCCTGAATCTTATCGATGGTCTGACATCTCTTCCTTTTCAAAGGTGACTTTAGTTTGGGAAAAAGCCAGAAGTCACAGGGTGCCAAATATGGGCTATGGGGGGGCTGGGTCACCTGGATGATTTGATGTGTTGCCAATAAACTCTGCACGAGACATGATGCACAAATGGGCACACTGTCATAATGAAGCTGCCAATCACCAGTTGCCCTTAGCTGCGGCCTTCTGAATTATCTGCAGTTTCTGTAGAGGAATGTTCAAGCTTCGTGCAAAATTTTATGCAGATTTGTTGTTCTACTTGCTCAGTCTCTTTGATTGTGACAGCCACACAGTACACATGCTCACTCAGTGGCAGCCACCGCCCCCACTGACTAGTACAGTGAAGTCGTCATTGTTTATGCATGTGCATTGCAGTCCACGCTCCTTGGCTGTCAGGTTATGTAGATATCACACAAATTGTTCTTGTTATGTTAAAAATGGCTGGATTTTCCCGGACAGACCTTGACAAAAGTTTTGTTTGTTTTCTTTTCCAAACATTGTTGTATTCTATTGTCTCTCTCATGATGTTGAAGAAGTTTATGCACAGAACTCAACTACCTTCAGGTGGCTGGACTGGGCTATATTGGTAGTGACTCTGTGTTAAGATGGATCCACTGGGGCTAGAAAGCTCCTCTGAATATTCTCCACCTAAATAATCCTTGCATTCTATAATTTTATGTTTTTCCAACAAATTATTTAATTAGCCCTCAAAGAGGGCTATAAAGTGCTAGTAGTCATTTAGATCCCTCATTCCATGAAAGGGAGGAAGAAAGGGTTGGAGGGAGGAAGAAACGGATGAAGAGGAAGAGAAATCAAACCATGAGATTTTGACTTCCTTTAATCCCCCACACAAGACAGTAGCACAACCAGGTATAAGTCAGGGTTCTGGGAAAGAATTGAGCCAGAATTCTCTAAAGCATTCATTGTATGTAATTAATCAGCTTATTTCCTATGCATCTAGTTTAGCACTAGGTATGTACATCTTTGGAAGAACTAGGGAAATAGTCACACAAGTTATTTTCCGTGTTCTGTGGTTCAGATGAGAAATACTGTTGAGAAAGCCTAAGTCAGAGTTTCTGGACAGTGGCAATATTTTCAATTGGGCTGGAGAACTTTTTGTGGTGCACACCGTCCTGTTCACGGTAAGATGTGTTGCAGCATCCCTGGCCTGTATCTATAGATGCCAGCAGCAATCCCCCAGCCATAATGACCAAAAATGTCTCTAGTAATTCATTGCCAAATGTTCTTGGGCAGTAAAATCAACCCCCTGTTAAGTTCCACCAGTTTAGATCCTTGCTACTCAATGCATAGCAGCATGACCATCACTTGCAAGCTTGTTAAAACTATAGAATCTCAGGACCCACTTAGATCTTCTTAATCATATTCTGTGTTTTAACAAGATCCCCAGGTGATCTGTATGCACACCAAGATCTAGGAGGCTTCATCAGAGCACTACTGAACATCTAACGTGAGCAAGACATCATTTCTTGTCCTGGAAATAAACTGATAAATAAAATAAGCATAATCCCAGGTTCATTGACCACCCAGTCTATACCTATTCAACTAAGCTAAGTGTATTATACAATTATTCTCATTCATGTCTATATAACAGAATAAAATATAGCCAAAAATCATGATGGCAATCTGTATTTATTTACATGTATTAATGTATACAACATATCTTAAGTAAAAAAGCAAATATCAGAATAGTATATACCATACAGTAGGATCTCAGTTTTGCAGACACAAATAAATTTAAATTACATGCACATAAGAAATCTACCAGAGTATATAAACAAAAAAAATTAGCATCTCTTAGAAAGGGCAATCATGGATAGTTTTTATGTTCTTCTATAACATATTTTCATAATTTTTCAAATTTGCACATATTTTTATAATTAGAAAAGACAAGAATCCTTTTTCAGTTGTGCAAAAGATGATTTTAACAGCTACATCTGCTCAGCCTCACAGTCTGTCCTTGCGATTCAGGAGGTCCAAGATTCATAAAATATGTTCGCACTATGCCTCTCCTGACCAAAATTCATCCGTTCATTCCTCTTGGGTCCAGGGTTAGTATGGAGGGTAGACATGATTTTATTACAGCTCCTGAACTGGAGGCCCTCATACTCTCTAAGGGGTGAGGATGGGGGATGCTGCAAAGCTGAGTGTTAGGACTAGAGCTAAGGTGGAGAAGACCAGCTCATGATTCACAGTTCCATTTCCTCTTCCTCCTCTGTGGTTCTTCGTGGTTTAACTCAGTCTTGTGACTAAAGCAATGTGAGCAGAGGTGGTATGTGACGCTCCAGGCCTGATCCTCAAACACACCCCAGATGCGATTTCCTATACTCTTTCTTCTTGTCCTTGGTTACTAGAGGTGGGCCCTGTGAGACAGGTGACAGAGCCACCCCGGGCCTCTGTGCCACATATAGAAGGAGTGCATGCTACAGATTGGAAATATAGTTTGGACTTTATAGAAGCAAGAAATAATAATCCAATAAGCACATTGGAGCCATTATGCAATTTGGGGCTGGTTTGTTACAGAATCTTTACAGTTGGTTTTGAATGAAATACTGTTGGTGCGACTGGACAGCATGGACAGAATGGATAAATTCCTAGAAAATACAACCTTACGAAACTAAATCAGGAAGAATCAGAGACTGAGTAGACAGATTATACCCAGTAAAATTGAAGCAGTATTAAAAAAACTCCCAACAAACAAAAGCCCAGGACTGGATGGCTTCACAGGTAAATTTTACCAAACACTCCAAGAACTAACACCTCTCCTTCTCAAACTATTTCATAAAATTCAAGAGGAGAAAAGCCTCCTAAATTCTTTTTACAAGGCCAACATTATCCTAATTCCAAAACCAGATAAAGACACTACAAAGAAAATTATAGACCAAGATCCCTGATGAACACAGATGCTAAAATTCTCAACAAAATAATAACAAACTGAATAGAGCAATGTACCAAAAAGATCATACTCCATGATCAAGTGGGATTTATTCTGGAATACAAGGTTGGAACAACATTCAAAAATCAATAAATGTGACTCACCACATAAACAAAATGAAGGATAAAAACCACATTATCCTATCAATAGATGCAGAAAAAGCATTTGATAAAATCTAGCACACATTTATGACAAAAATTCTTAGCAAAGTTGGAATAGAGGGAACATACCTAAACATAATAAAGACCATATATGACAAACCTACTGCCAGCACCATACTCAACAGGCAAAAACTACTTGTTCCCCTTAAAATCAGGGACAAGACAGGGATGTCTGCTTTTACCTCTCTTATTCAACATAGTACTGGAAGTCCTAGCCACAGCAGTTGGTCAAGAAGAAATAAAAGGCATCCAAATTGGAAAGAAAGTAGCAAAACTGTCTTTATTTGCAAATGGCATGATACTATACATAGAGAAAGCCAAAGATTTCACCAAGAAATGACTAGAACTGAAAAATGAATTCAATAAAGTAGCAGGATACAAAATTAATATCCAGAAATCAGTTGCATTTTTATATGCCAATAATAAATTAAAAGAAATGGAAATTAAGAAAACAATCCAATTCATAATTCCTTCAGAAAGAATAAAATACCTGGGGATAAACCTAACCAAGGGTGGAAAAGACCAGTATTCAGAAAATTATAAGACAATGGAGAAAGAAATTGAAGAAAATACACATAAGTGGAAGCACATACCGTGTTCATGGTTAGGAAGAATTAACATCATTAAAATGTCCTTGCTCCTGGCTGGTGTAGCTCAGTGGATTGAGCGCAGGCTGGGAACCAAAGGGTCCCGGTTCGATTCCCAGTCAGGGCACTTGCCTGGGTTGCTGGCCAGGTCCCCAGTGAGGGCCATGTGAGAGGCAACCATACATTGCTGTTGAAAAAAAAAATGTCCTTGCTGCCCAAAGCAATTCCTATCAAGATTCCAATGACATATTTCACAAAACCAGAACAAATATTTTTTTAAAACTTATATGGAACCACAAAAGGCCCCACATAGCAACAGCAATCCTGAGAACAAAGTTGAAGGAATCACATTACCTAATATCAAACCATACTTTAAGGCCATAATAAACAAAAAAGCATGGTAATGGCGTAAAAACAGGCACATAGGTCGAAGGAACAGAATAGGAAGCTGAGAAATAAACCCACACTTTTATAGTTAATTAATATTAGACACAAGAAGCAAGCACATACAATAGGCTAAAGATACTTTATTCAATAAATAGTGTCAGAAAAATTGGATAGATACATGCAGAAAAATGAAACTAGACCACCGTCTTACTCCACACACAAGAATAAATTCAAAATGGATCAAATATTTAAATGTTAGACCTGAAACCATAAAAATTCTAGAAGAAAACATAGGCAGCAAAATCTAAGACATTACTCATAGCAGTATTTTATCAGATATATCTCCCCAGGCAAGGGAAACGAAAGAAAAAAATCAACAAATGTGACAATATGAAACTAAAAAGATTTTGCACAGCAAAGGAAATCAACAAAATAAAAAGACAACCCACAGAATGGGAGAACATTCTGATAAGGGGTTAATATCCAAAATTTATAAAGTACTTACAAAATTCAACACCAAAAACAAAACAAAACAAACAAAAAACAAACAGCCCAATTAGAAAATGGGCAAAAGACTTCCAGCCAAGATGGAGACATAGGTAGACACACTGTGCCTCCTCGCACAACCAAAAGAAGGACAATAAATTTAAAAACAAAAACAACCAGAACTGACAGAAAATCAAACTGTACGGAAGTCCGACAACCAAGGAGTTAAAGGAGAAGCGTTCATCCGGAGCGGTAGGAGGGGCAGAGATGAGCAGCAGGGTGGAGAAGACTTTTGGTGAGGTGGCGGCTGGCGGACCGGGGGTCCCACATTCAAGTGCAGATAAACCGGGAGGGAATACTGGAGAGCAAGACAGACCACACAACCCAGAGTTCCTTTGTGAGGAAATAAAGCCTCAAACCTCTGACTGAAAAAACCTGTGGGGGTTGAGGTGGCAGGAGAAACTCTCAGCCTCACAGGAGAATTCACTGGAGAAACCCACAGGGTCTAAGAACATACACAAGTCCATCCACCCAGGAATCAGCACCAGATGGGCCCAATTTGCTTGTGGTTAGTGGGGGAAGTAACTGAAAGCTGGCCGAGAGTAGAGCAAGCAGCACTGTTCCCTCTCTGACTTCCCCCCCACAGACAGCATCACAAAGCAACAACGTGGGTTGCCCTGCCCTGGTGAACACCTAGGGCTCCACCCCTTACTACTTAACAGGTGTGCTAAGACAAGAAAAAAGTGGCCCAAATGAAAGAACAAATCAAAGCTCCAGAAAAAATACAACTAAGCGACAAAGAGATAGCCAATGTATCAGATGCACAGTTCAAAGCACTGGTAATCAGGATGCTTACCAGTTGAATTGGTTGAATATGGTTGCAAATTAGAGGAAAAAGTGAAGGCTATGAAAAGTGAAATAAAGGAAAAGGTAAAGGGAACCAACAGTGATGGGAAGGAGACTCAAATCAACTGTTTGGAGCAGAAGGAAGACAGAAACATTCAACCAAACAGAATAAAGAGACAAGAGTTCAAAAAAATGAGGAGAGGCTTAGCAACCTCTGGAACAATTTTAAACATTCCATTATCTGAATCATAGGGGTGCCAGAAGGAGAAGAGGATGAGCGAGAAATTGAAAACTTATTTGAAAATATAATGAAGGAGAACTTCCCCAATCTGACAAAGGAAATAGACTTCCAGGAAGTCCAGGAAGCTCAGAGAGTCCCAAAAAAGTTAGACCCTAGTAAACACACACCAAGGCACATCATAATTATATTAGCCAAGATTAAAGATAGGGGGAGAATCTTAAAAGCAGCAAGAGAAAAGGAGAGAGTTACTTACAAAGGTGTTCCTATTAGACTATCAGCTGATTTCTCAAAAGAGACCTTTCAGGCAAGAAAGGGCTGTAAAGAAGTGAAAGGCAAGAACCTACATCCAAGATACTCTATCCAGCAAAGTTATCATTTAGAATGGAAGGGCAGATAAAGTGCTTCTCAGATAAGGTCAAGTTAAAGGAGTTCATCATCACCAAACCCTTATTATATGAAATGTTAAAGGGACTTACATAAGAAAAAGAAGATCAAAAATATGAACAGTAAAATGACAACAAACTCACAGCTATTAACAACTGAACCTAAGAAAAAACAAAAACAAACTAAGCAAACAACAACAACAGGAACAGAATCACAGAAATGGACATCACATGGAGGGTTAGCAGTGGGGGAGTGGGAGGGGAGAGGAAAGGTACAGAGAATAAGTAGCATAAATGGTAGGTAGAAGATAGACAGGGGGAGGGTTAACAATAGTAGAGGAAATTTAGAAGCCAAGGAACTTCTCTGTATAACCCATGGACCTGAACTAAAGGGGGGAATGCAGGTGGGAGGGGGTGTGCAGGGCAGAGGGGAATAAAGGGGGGAGGAAATGGGACAGCTGTAATAGCATAATCAATAAAATATATTTTAAAAAAATAAATTGGGCAAAGGATATGAATAGACAGTTCTCCAAGGAGGCCATATGGATGGCCAATAGACATATGAAAAGATGTTCAACATCACTAATCAGAGAAATGCAAATTAAAATCACAATGAGATATCACCTCACAACTGTCAGAATGGCTATCATCAATAAATCAACAAATAATGAGTGCTGGTGAGATGTGGAGAAAGGGGAACCCTTTTGCATTGTTGGTGGGAATATGGAAAGCAGTATGGAGATACCACAAAAAATTAAAAATGGATCTTCATTTTGACCCAGAAATCCTACTTCTGGGAATATATCCAAAGCAAACCAAAATACTAATTTGAAAGAACATAAGCGCCCCTGTGTTCATTGTGGCATTATGTATGATCACCAAGATATGGAAGCAGCCCAAGTGTCTATCAATAGATGACTGTGTAAAACAACCATGGGACATTTACACAGTGGAATGCTACTCGGTCACAAAAAAAGAAGACAATTTTACCCTATTTAACAATATGGATGGACCTGGAGATTATTATGCTAAGTGAAATAAGCCAGTCAGAGAAAAACAAATACCATAAGATTTCACTCATATGTGGAATCTAATGAACAAACTGAACTAATAGGGAAAATGGGGACAGATCACAGACGGAGAGCAGGATGACAGCTAGTTGAGGGGGGAGGTTAAGGGGTGGAGGGACTGAGCAACAAGGAAAAAGGACTCACAGACACGGACGACAGTGTGGTGACTGCTGGGGGGGAGGTGGGTTTAAGGGGACTAAATGGTAATGGAAAAAATACAATAAAGATTAAATTACAAAAATGCTGTTGGTGTGCAGAGACGAAAGCAGCAGAAAGGAATCCGTATGAGAGCAGGAGCCTTCTCCAGGGGGAGCTGCTGCGGACTCGGGTCTCACACGGGGTAGTGGGAGCATTTATTGCCATAGATGACACAGACAGACGGGGCTGGATGTTTGGGCCCTGCCTGACGACTAACTGATGAAGAGCGAATTAAAGGCAATCTGTCCTCTCTAGGAAAGTAGTCTGTGGCCGGAACCTGAGTGCCCCGGTCACTGAGCAGGTCTGTACTGCCATTACTGCAGCGAGCTGTGGGCGAAGGGCTGTCAGCAGCTCCACTGGAAGCCGGGGTCGTCTAGCTTGCTTATCCATTTGAAGTTGCATCAGGTTAAAACTCGGTACTAGGTTTGTCAGCTGGGATGTGAAATTTTATTGTCAAACAAACAGTCCACAAATTAAGATGTTTCCAGGGATCTCAGATTGTTGTGGTTTAAGAGTTCTTTCATTGGAAAATTGAGTCAATAGATAGAAACTTCCATTTGCATGTAAAATTTTACAGAGTTACTACACTAAAAAACATATGACTGTGTGTATACTCTTTAACAGCCAATAACATATGAAAACAAATGTGCTTATTAATAAACTATTCTGGCGGGCATGTGTGTGTTCTTTTCCTACTCACCACTGAAACAAAACCTTGATGTTGAATGAGAAACCTTGACCTACAAATAATTTTTCTATCTTTCATGATCTTTTCTTGGCCTTTTACTAGGCAAAAAAGTAGCACGGCCTGGATGGTATCTTAACAACAACACCTGCCTTTGGAGGAGAAAAACAACTGCCGCTGAAAGAGGAGATAACTTCCGAGTAGTGTCTCGCCCAGGTACAGAGCTGCAATTCAGCCTTGCAGGACCTGTGTTACCTAAACGCCCGATGAACCAGAGACGCTAACACTTAGGAGTAAGGGCCACTTTGTCAGAACCAGAGAACACTCGGGCCTCCTAATATCTTTAATAACTTAGCATCATGAAAACGAGTCACGGGGTGGGCATGGACAGTCACAGGTGAAATAATTAGAGTGGCATTCGAATCTGGCAGACCATGATAGAGTGTAAGCACATTATAACTCTCTTCTGGAGCATAAGCAGAGACGAAGCATGACTACGCCGGGAGACCAACCCACAGACCCCTGGAAATCCACCGCAGACAACCAGGGAGGCCTGGACCACCCCTGGAGGGCCACTGAGCCGGGCGGGTAACTCGGGGAGCACAAAGGCAACAGTCTCCGTGGCCACAGTTCCTTTTATTGCTTAAAAGATACAACGCTACTTACAACCCATTCTGGGAGTCTGTAGGGCTTAATAAGTTCATGTGCATAGCCACTGAGAAGCTGGAGAAAAGACTGAAATTATATTATTTCTGGCTGCGAATGTTCCCTTTAAAATACCTTATAATTACAGTGCTACCCTTATAGACACAGGCCACTGTGAGGTCCTGAGCTGTATCATAAACTTATTCCCACCTAATAAACCTCCCCTCTTGGCATTTTCCTCCCTAAAGCATTTGCTTTTCCCTCAAAGCCTTCTCCGCCCTGGCCTACCAACCTTGGTGGGAACCTCAGCAGGCTACAGCTGGGTGAAGACTAGCAGAGCTTCAAGTCTAACCACTCTGTGTTACAGGGGAAGAAATGGGGTTCCTAGGCATGGTGCTGCATGGATTTGGGGCTGCAAACACCTGAACGACCCGCGGCTCAGCCGTTTTCTAGTGCTTTCAGACCCCGCTCCTTCAAACACGGGTACGTCAGTCACAGGCTGTGCCCCCCGCACGTGGGCATGTCCATAGCATGGTCTTTGTTCTGAAAACAATCTCTCTCTCTCTCTCTCTCTCTCTCTCTCTCACACACACACACATACACACACATACAGTTGAATTTCCTCCATTGTAAGGAGGGAAACATTCATTTATTTGATCAACAAATATTTACTGAGACCAACTATGGATCAGGTACTGGAGATAAAATGATGAATAAAAGTTTACAGCAACTTCACTCAATGAGCTTATTGTCTAGTAGAAGATAGGAAACAAATATAAAAACCACATTAGCACAATATTTTGGAATAAAAGGTACTGAACAGACACTTTTATCAGTAGTTTCCATTGCTAGTATTTCCACTGGGAGCTTCATGCCCATGGATGGGAGCTCCATGATGGCTGGGGACTGTATTTACCTCGTGCATTGCCAAACAGCACATAGTAGGCAACCAAGAAACATTTGCTGGATGAACTAATCCAAATATTTCTCATAGCCTTTAACAATCTTTCTTAGCTCCTGCATAAGTAAACATGTTTTGAATTGCAAATGCATGTATTTCCCCATATGCTGTAAAGGGCTGATTTGTTCAAATGATATTTGCCTCTGAAATATTTTCCTTGAAACATGTATATACACATTAACACTTATTTACATATTCACACTTAACACTCCAGTTTAGTCATTGTTAATGTACATTTTCCCTGCGCTCTGAGGACCAGGGTGAGCTCCGCAGCCAGGCAGAGCCCGCCACGCAGACTCACACCTGCTCTCAGGGCGAACATGTGGTCTCCCTCGTGCTCCCTGGCTGAGAGCGTTCGGCAATACGTGTTGTCTGCTCCACTGTGATCGCCCTTTCAGCCACGCATCTTGTGTTCCGGAGGAACAGTTTTGATCCCAGATGGCTGACAGAAGATGCGCAAGTCCTAGAGCCATAGCCGACAAATGGCAGCAGGAAGTATTCCACTGGATGGTAAAATGCAAGTTTTATGGAAGCCCAAGTTGCCTTCAAGGCAATGGTGGTGGAAGCAGGAAGAAAGAGCAAAAGGCTATCGGGGCCTGGTAGAAATCCTTAGCCATTTACAATGGAAATATCACAGCCAATGGGAGGCCTGGCAAAGCACTGTGGACTTGGCAGCTTCAGAGAACATGGCCAGAGGCATGCCATGCCTTGAAGAGACATGAGGAATGGAGCAGCCAACACCAACAGTAAGAAAGTGTCTCTCCATGGGTGGGATGTTCTAAAGGGCACTGTAGTGAGGACTCCCTATTGTCCCCACCTCCTGGAACCTAACTGCTGAGGGTGTGCAGGGAGTTGATAAATGACTTAAATTAGGTTAAACCAGGAAAGAACTTATCCATCAGTGTTTCTAAAACCTCAAGGGTAAGAATGCAGCAGACCTCAAAATAAGCTAGAATCTGAGGTACAAAAGCCATAAAGAACTGCCTTTCTATCTCTTCCTCATGGTGAGTCCATTTTCTTCTCTCCTGTTATACCCTGGCTTTCTCCGCTTCTGTGGGCAGCACCAGTGAAAACATAACCAAGAATGGTGTCTACCTACCCAGGAAAGACTAACTATCCACTTCATTCCTAAAAAGAGATATTCCTATTGGCCCAATATGGGCCTGGTTCCTACTCCTGGAACGGTGGCCAGGGGTTGATTCACATCTAAGAACGTGGTCACCAACAGCCATGATGGGGGATCCATGAGAATAAGAGGAAGGGACAGTTACCAAAAAAGGCTGGGGTGGAATAGGGGTGACTTGCCGGACATATGGCCTAATGGGTTTCTGCCATGGTTCCCGATTCAGCACATGACCTATAAATATACCGATCTGTAGTTTGAAATTGGTCCACAGGTTCTTAGTCGGACACAGGATGAAGTAAATGGGAGTTGACCTCATGGGCTCTTATTTCTGCTTTGTGGCCTAAGACAAGTTCCCTCTTTTGGAAATTAGTTTCTTCTTCTGAAAAATAAAGAAATTACATTAGGCCAGTTCTACATAAATAGTTATATCAAAAATATTTTTTTACATTTGAATGTCTACTATCCATTAACAATAAGGCTGCTTGGCTTAAACTTTAAATTAGAACGATCTTTCCCTTTTACCAGAGTTACAGCTACTGATTTCTCACATGAGAAGTTCTGACGTTAGCGAGAACAACTATATTACTAATTCATAAATGCAGTTTTCACTGGCGAACCCCTCCAAAATCGAACCCATTCAGGGTTGTATAGTAATAATAGCTACAGTTTTCCTAGCTAATAATCATGTTTTGTTTGCCAGCCTCTGCTAACTTGATTTGGTATTTCTTTGAGTTGTCACACTGCCACTATGAGGCAGGCACTATTTTCAATCCTCGTTTTCCAGATAAAGAGCCTGAGCTTTGGCTTAAAGAGGTTATCCAGTAAGAATGTGGCAGAGCCAAGTTTCAAACTCACTCCTTTTGTAAAAGATTGAACACGGTTGCATTATCTGATCTCTTCCCCTTAAAGTAAGATGGGGTGGAATTAATAAATTATAGAATTACACAATACGATTTATTATATGTAACTTGTACGCTCCCTTTCATCTCTGACACACCACACCCCAGCGCACGTGTCGCAAAGGCATAGGTGCATTTGAGTGTTTACAGAGAGCCTAGCCCCTCATCGGGAAGGCATGGCCGCGTTTCGGCCACAGAGCCCAGCACCTGGGGGGTGCTTTGCAAGCACAAGCTCAACTATATGAGGGTGCAAAGTTAAGTTTTTATTGGTCTGGGTAGGGAGACTCAAGCCTTGATGTTTTACTGCTTGGGCCATGTGGTTTGGGAGGTGCTGTTGCAGGGTGTGTGGGTTTGTGATTGCTCACGTGTGTGACTGCACGTGCGTGTGCATGGCTGGGTGTTTTCCAGAGTGGAACAAGAAGGATTAACTTTCAGCATTTGGCTCTCCCTAACCTGTAGCAGATGGGCACTGGCTTTAAGTTCTCATAAAGTTAACCCCCGGAGACTTGTTAAATAATTTATCCTCAACTTTGGAAGAGCAAAGGAATAAGGTGATTAAGAAAAAATGGAAAGCCACACGAGAATGTGCCACTGATGGAGCGGGCGTCTTTCACTGCGGAGCACGGTGGGTGTGGCAGTGACTGGGTTTGGAGGGCTGGGGGTGGGGAGGGTTAGGACTTGGATGGCGGAGCCCTCGGAGCAGACAGCTTCTGACTTTCTCCCCAGCAGCGGCATCAGAGAAAGTGAGAAAAGCCTCTATTCTCTACTCACGGAATAGCCCAACTTTAAAACATACAGACTCACGCTAATTTTAAGGTCTCCCAATATAACCATTTTATTTCATCCAGCTGTGGGGCCTGACTTTTGGCTAGAAAAGAGAGGCAGAGAGAGAAGGAGGGCAGAGCTGGAAAAATAAACCCACAGGATGCCTGTCAGTACCTGTTTTTAAGTTGAGGGTGTGGGAGCCGCAGCAAGTCATGTGGGGGATTTAACATAGACCACCCCCCCCCCCGCCACTGGCTTTAAATGGCCTCCTTTCCTGTCCCCACTGCCAGCAGCAAGCCTCAGCCATGAAGCCCTCACGCACTCATTCCCTTTTCATAAGATACCATGAGCACAGCCCACTCCTTAAATGCTCACCTCTCCATTCAAACAACTTGAAGGAGACTGGGCTAGTCAGGGTTTGTGGGTGAAAACCACAGAAACTATTTCTAGCTTACTCAAACAGAAAAGGAGTTTATTAGAAGGAGATTGGATAACTTGCAAAATTGATGAGAGGGCCTCCTGGAGAACTAGGCTGGGGCTCTGTCCTAGTGATAGAACACAGCCAAGGTCATGCCACAGGAGAGTCTGGATGTTAAAGCAGCTGCCCCCAAGATCCCCAGGGTTAAGCAACTCTTAATGTTTCTCATTCTGCCAGAATTCATCCTTAGCCCCTGTTTCTCTGCATCGCTCACTTTGGATTTCAAGGTCAGGACAATTGCATCCAGCTCCTCATGCCAGCAGGAACTGTCTGACCTGCTTTGGCTGGGAGGTGAGAGACAAGCCCTGCCTCCAATGTATCTGGGGGGATTCAGGAGCTGGGAAGGCAAAATTGCCAGATATTTGCAACAGGGCCTTCTCTAAAATTGAGAATTCCTTCTTGCAAGAGAAGGAGGAAGTATGAGGAGTTCCCAGTATCACAATGAGCCTACAGGCTGGTCAAGACGGTTTGCATTTTGTACCTTCCAGAAGGTCTGTATGTCTCTGACCTGGGTTCAAATAAGAATCAGTTCTGAGGCTGTTTGTCCAGGAAGGGTAACATGAAGGTCTTTGGCACCTGCAGGTATGGCCCCGTTGCTATGACATCCTTTGAAGCAGAGAAGGGAACGAGAGTTAGAGGCATTACATGCCTATAAGATGATAGCCCCCTCTTTTCAAGTAGCCTGAGTGATTTGACCTATGAAGAAAATCAAAAGCAAGTGTTTGTTTCTTTGAGCTCCTCACCAGACATGGCATGTGTTAGGTTGAAGATTTAAAAACAGAGCCCAGGGTGTGGTCGGCCTGGCATCTCTGCTCAGCAAGTTTTTATAGTGAATCTAAGGCAGGCAAGGCAGGCCCATGACCACTCCTTCCACTGCTTTGGGGGGAACTTTTCCAGCTGTTGGTCTGCTTTCTCTGTCGCCATCTCATGGGAAGCGCAGAGGATCCGGGGCAGAGAAAACCGCTCCGGGAACTGGAGACTGTTCCTCCAGCAAGCAGTGTGATGCTGGGCGCATCGGCAGATCTCTCTGGGTTTTGGTTTGAGGGGTGAGAGGAAAGGAAAACCCTTCTAGTCTTAAAATTAACCAAAGAATGGAGTAGATTCTGCAATGGCTAAAAACTTTGGTAGCTTTAAAGGGAAAAAGTGTAAACTCTAGGAGCATCGCCCTCTCGAGACCCAAGGCTTCCCATCGGAAGGATGAGCATGCGTTTGTTGGCAAATGCCGAAGTGTGTCAGACGTGGCCAGTGCCCCCGGGGCCGCTCGTTCGGAGCTAATTAATTTTGTGAGGGCACTTCTTCTCCGGCCGGAGAACTCGCGTGAGATGGTGCATGTGCAATCAGCATACCACGTGTGGCCTGATTTAATAATAGAGATGAAAATCCAGTGGGAGAAAGTAATTAAGAATTGCTCATTGAGACGGTGAGATTCCCGTGTGACTGCGTGCAAGAGGGACGTAAAGGAAGCACAGTCCAGTCGCGGACTGAGGTCTGCGATCCTTGAACAAGGCAGCTCTCCTTCCGCCCCACTCCCCCCAGCCGCCGCCGCCACCGCCGCCGCCGCCACGGCCCCCGAAGACGGTCCACCTGCTCGTTTAGGAATGCACCTGGGACTGAGTGGGTATGATTCGGTAGAGAACATGCGCTACCGCCTCTCCATGTTTAGCCATGTGACCAAACAGCTGGCTGTTTGACTCAAGTGTTCAATTTTCGTGTCCTTGGGCAAGAACCAATTTCTCTGAGTTCTTTATTGGTCTGTTATAAGAAAAGAGAGTGGCAGAAAAACTTACCATTTGAATGCACAGTGTGCTTTGCAGAGCCTGTCCCTGGAGGAACTCACGGCCTTGGCGGGGACCTTCCTCAGAGCAAAGGGATCTGGGATTCTGGTCTGCTCCTGCCCCGGCATCCTCTTTGGAGACTGTTTGGCGGATGGTGACTCAGAGAGGCGCGGTTGGGAAGGTGGTAGGAGTTACTCTCTCCTGCTGGTCTCTGGACAGCACAGTCTCCGCAGCCATGGGTCACCATGAGCCAGCCCTGCTGGCAGTGGGGCCCAACTCCCCTATACTCATGGACTGCCTAGGCCAGTTCGTGCTGTTAATGCTCCATCCATTGAACTCATAAGAAACCTGTAGTTCTCGTCTGACTTCTAAGTTGAAGAGAGGGGCCACTGGCCCATTTCAAGTGGAAGTTTTTTTTTCTTTTCTTTTTATTCATGTTAGTTGTTAACCAGATTTTACTTGGCAGGGGCTTCTGTTTCTGCCGATGCAGCAGACTACATATACTAAAAACTCCTCCTACTACAAAATACCTATAAATGCTTGCATAACATAGCAAGCAAGAGAGTCAAGAAATCCCTAGGGGCCAAAAATGAAGAGGGGGCTAGAGCCCACAGCGGGAAACAGGTGTCAGGCAGGTGGTGCTGAGGGTGGTGTACGATTTGGATGCTCTTGGGTTTTAACAGCAATGCAAGCGGAAGGACCTGTGTCAGGGAGAGAGGTGGAACTGAGACTCCTGTCAAAATCTGGGACTTCTAAAGTCAAAGTGCAGATGAAGGGGGAACAGTGTATTGGCAAAGGGGATGACAAGGAAATATGCAGGACTTGACTTGGGTTTTGAGTGGTGAAAAAGAGATTTAGGGAAAATCTGCAGCTTGTGCTTGTCATTCTGTGGACTCTGCATGTTGAGAACACCTTAAGTTAACCTGAAGGTTTTCCAAATGAGGAACTCTCTCGAATATTCGGTTGGAACCAATGCAAATCCTTTCTGGAGGCATCTCCCGTAGGCCATAGAAGAATCTCACGGAAACAAAACCCAAAATAAACACAATTGATGTTAGTGAGAGCAGGGACACAGAACGCCGTTCGGCCTGGCCCATCGGCCGCCCCATCAGCCACCCCCACCTCCCGCACACCACGCATCCTCCCTAGGGTGCCCGTGGTGTTTCAGAAACAATCCTTCCCTGTTGCCCTTTGAGAACACAAAGTGTGCTGCAATTTTACAGGTAGCAGGGCTTTAGTTAAGGCCTCCTCTCTACGGAGGTCAAACTAATTCTAATGGTTACTTGACAGGTCAGTGGTCTGGTTTAGAGCCGGCGCCAGAGTCAGACAGATCTCATTTGAAGTCTGGCCCATGCAGCCACGTGGCCTTCTCAGCCTCACAGAAATGAGAGTAATACAGTATTGACTTTATAGGAGTACAAAGAGCTTTAAATAAGTTAATGCATGCCAAGCGTTTAGCATAATTTCCTGACATATAGTAAATACAATACTCACAAACATTTAAGTATTACTATTTCATAATTGTTTTTTCTAATTTATTAATTTTTTTAGAGAGAGGGGAAGGGAGGGAGAAAGAGAGGGAGAGAAACATCATTGTGAGGGAGACTTGTGAAACAGTTGCCTCTCGTACGTGCCCCGACCAGGGACTGACCCGCAACCTAGGTATGCGCCCTCACTGGGAATCGAACTGGCAGCCTTTCACTCCGCAGGACCATGCCCAAACAATTGAGCCACACCGGCCAGGGCATAATTACTTATTATTGTAATTTTATTCATGTTTATCCTTTTACTCTGAGGCTAGTGAGCTAGTATTACAAAAGCCCGCACTATGAGCACAAAGACTTGCTTTCCATAGAACAGACAGGATCATACTTTTCTTCACTCAAGTTTGATCTGGATGATGATACCTTATATGGGTGTGTGATGTGCACTATACTGTCTGTGAAGCCCCTTTACATCCACTATCTTATTTTGCTCCATTACTTCACTAGTAAAATGGATAAATCGAGACCATTTTTGCTTTTGCAAAAAAACAAAAACAAAACCAGTTTTAGAGAGACTGAGTGTCCAGCCTGCTAATGCACAGTCGTGCGGGAATTCCTCGTGTCTTTTAGGTCTCAGTCCAGTGACCTTGCCAGCATGGCAGCCCACTTCACTCACAGATAAGCCACCTTACTGAGCTCTGCTAAACTAGGGCTATGGGCTGGGGACACTGTGCCACGCAGGATGCAGTCGGCAACATCGAGAAGCTTAGAGTGTCATGGGAAGGTCATACAAGAGACAGGCAGTGGGGTGCCTGCTGGGACTAAGAAGGAGGCCCTCTGCAGGTATGTAGGAGGGACACCTAGCCCGGAACTGGTAGAGTCAGAGAAGGCTTCCCAACCCCGAGCTCTCACACTGACCCCCGCTGACGGTAGCCACAGCAGCTCCTCCAGATCTCTCTCCCAAAGCCCCGCAGCCCGAACTGACCCCCTTGCCCCCCAACACAGTCGCATCCCCACTGGTTTTAACCCCTGCACAGGAAGTCTGGTAACTTGATTTCAGTTGCTGCCTGAATCTCCAAAAGCTAAAATGGAGGGTAGACAGGAGTAGGGGCAGGAGAGGATTTTGAAGAGTAAGACTGGGGTGGCGGGGAGAACAGCTATGCACCCCCCTTCTTTCTCTCTCTCCCACATCAGCCTTGCTAGGAGCGCAAGCTGCTGTGAGGTCAGGGTGCGATCTGCTCTCCAATGGGAGAAGAGGTTGTTGAAAGGCGTTCAGAATAAATGGGATTTGTGTTGGATGCTTTTTTCTTCCTCTCTGCAGCCTGTCCTATCCCGCAGCACCCCATCCCACCAAGCACATACAAGGGGAGATATTTTGCAGGCGGATGGAGATAGATTAGGGCCCTCAGAGAGGACTAGAGACACTAAGGGGGTGAAGGATAAGAAAGTTAAAAGAGAGGAGTGGGAGGCCCACTGTTTTCCCGCCCACCCAGCCACCCCGTTCCATCCAGCTTCTGCAGACCCCCAGTCCCTCGCCTCTGGGAGAACTAGGTAAGTGACTACGAACCGTAATTGTTTACTTTGTGATTCAGAGATGTAAAATGATATGCACTGTAGTTTCATTAAGGTGTAATTTTTGAGTAAATATTTTTAATAAAGCCCTTTAAATCTATAATATTTCAGTGTTTGGGTTTAAATCATCTCTTAAAACTGAATATACATGATAAATTATAGTCACAAGTCCCTCAGTTTTCCATGAGCCAAATGCTTCTAGCTACAGGGTTTTAAGTTACAGGACATTTTCAGCAGTGGTTGGAGTTGGAACACAATTTCATTTTACAGCTTGAGAAACATTTCATATAGTAAATACTCTTCAAATAAATCTATGGGATGACTGAACGTTAGAAAAGCAAGGAGAGTTTTAAAAGGCAGGTGTGGTGGGGCAGGGCAGAGGGAGGCAAAGTCTAAGCAGACATTTCTGGGGATATCTGAGTGGGGGGAGGAAGCTGGTGGCACAGAGGGCCTTAGTCCGTTTGGGCTGCTGTAACAGAACACCAGACACGATGTGGCTTAAACCACAGACACTGATTCCTCACAGTTTTGGAGTTTTGTGCCAGCAGACCCAGTGTCTGGTGAGGGCCCTGGTCCAGCTTTGCAGGACATCTTCTCAAAGTACCCTGACATGGCCATCTTCTCGAAGTACCCTCGCATGGCAGGAAGTGGACAGAGCACTCAACCTTGGTGTCTCCCTCACAAGGACACTAATCCCATTCCTGGGGGGGGGGGTCACCCTCATGACCTAATCACCTCCTAAAGGCCTCACCTCCAAATATCATCATGTTGGGTATTAGGATTTCAACATATGAATTTGGGGGCACCACCGCCGTGAGGAACTGAGTCTCCTGAGAGAGAGAGAGAAGCCTTGAAGAAAGAGGCCTGGTACAGCCAGTGGGACCTAAAGCAAAGCTTCAGCTGTGAAGAGGAAAGGGTATTCTGTGCACATGGAGACCATCACTTAGTTTTGCTCCTGGTACAGCTACTGGATTCGAGGTGGCACTCAATGGAGAACAACGTGGACAGGAAATAAAAAAGAAGACTTTCTCTAAAACTCTGGAAATACAGGGCCGTTTTGCTGTGAAGGCGCCAACTGAGTGTGGTACAGATGGGGAGTAAGAAAACACACGGTGTGCAGCTAGGAGGTGCATGTGGCAAGCGGGGCATGACCCGGCAGAGGAAGAAGATGGTGCCCAGTGGGAGGCGGCAGAGCAGTAGCAACATCCACTGACACAGACCAAAACATCAGAGGGGCATTTAACAGGAATCAGGCTCTTCAGCGACAAGTGGGGTCAAGAGGTGGTGCACTTGGGCAATTTTGCTGATGTGCCTGAGGCTTAGGAGACTCGAGTCACACAGGTAACTGCTAAACTGAACTCCAAGCCCCTGTACCTAGAGCCCTGTATTCCTTCTTCTCTCTCCCATATCCGAGAGCTATCCCTCAAGCTGGTTTTATTTATCAGAATCACACACACAAAAGCTTATGAATATACAAGCCATAAATTCATCCAAACCGAAGGCTCTTTGAGGTTAAGGATTATGTACTAACAATGCCCTGAAGAATAAGGACAGATCACAACTGCACAGAGCCTTGCAGTGGTTTTCAACTCCATTGTACACGTCTTATTTGGTCTACATAACAAGTCGGTGAGGTAAGCACTGAGTGAGAGAGTTGGAGGTAAAACCAAACATAAGTATAGCCATGTAGTTGAAAATCTCTCCATTCAGAGGTCTCAGCCTCCCACTAGCAACTACTAGCTCCTTAACGAAGCGAGGCCTAGGGTCCTCTTGTGAGCCTGGCTGCTGTGGTTATTTGAGATCTTATCAGTCCTGGAAGGGGAAGAAGTGAAATTCATGTGGCCTTCTGGAAAGGATCAAGTATTTTTTCTTCTACCTGGAGATTTGGTTCTCCTTGACAAGGGGATAGACTTGATGAGCTAATGTAAGGAACTAGGTCTTACAGACTCAGTTTGTTTTGAATCGTATTTGTGAGGTTTGTTTTAAGATGTGTCTACCTGTCACAATGAAATATGCCAGTGCACATGAGCTGAAGCGGCCCTGAGAAGAACCGCCCCTGCCTCAAAATGGGCCTGAGACTTTGTAGTCAACCTCCGCCCTTGCAGAGGAAGATACTCTTCACTGGGTGCCTCTAGCCCTGCCACCAACCACTGTCACCCTGACTTTTTAATAAGGATGGCACAATGCCCCAGAAGAATATTATCCTTTAACACTCACTAAGATGCCTCCTGAGACCTCTGGGTCTAAAGTTCCCACTTCTGAAGTGAATTCCATGATTTCTAATGTTCCTCCTTCATACATTAATTCTGTCATTCAATGGAGCTGGGTCTTAACCAGGGGATTTCTAAGGAAAGGTCCCTTTGGGCAAAGGAGATAATCTCAAGAAGCCCAGAGATTTATGCACTTACATGTGGTAGTCACCAGAATTCCTCCTGTTTTCGTACTTACGGTAAATGCCTTTGTGTGTGAATTGGACCCCTTTTGTGGTTTTGGTATTTGTGACTTCAGTTCACAGGTTTGACTGCAGCTCTTATTATTCATTTATTCATTTACTGGTGCAGCTCACATTTGTTTGAATAACTGTGTTCCAGGCACCAACTACTACTAACTAGATACTAATATTCAGCATGTATTGTGAAGTGGCAGGTACTACGCTGAGCATTTTACCAATGTCATCCCTCACTCCTCCCTACAGACTATGCGGCAATGACTATTACCATCCATTTTCACGGGTGAGGAGGCTGAGGGAGCTCAGGAGAAGCACTGGAGCAGGTATCCCACATTAGACGGTCTGACTCCAGAGACCAGGATCCTGATCGTGACACTACACAGCCTCCAAGAACTTCAAAGGCGAGCCCTGGCTGGTGTAGCTCAGTGGATTGAGTGCGGGCTGGGAACCAGAGGGTCCCGGTTCGATTCCCCGTCAGGGCACATGCCTGGGTTGCAGGCCGGGTCCCCAGTGAGGGCCATGTGAGAGACAACCATACATTGCTGTTTCTCTCCCTCTCTGTCTCCCTCCCTTCCCCTCTCTCTAAAATAAATAAATAAAATCTTTAAAAAAAAAAAAAAAAGAACTTCAAAGGTGAATCATGCATGGTCCATGCCCTTGTGAGCTCACAGTTCAGAGGAAGAGGGAGAATTGTAAAATAGGCACAATCAATAATAAATGTTATCCTAAAACAGCGTGGGCAGCAGCATCTCAGCCCACCTGGCAGAGAGGGTGGGAATCAGGAGGGTCCTGGCAGGGTGGACGGAAAGCAAGCATTCAAGCTAAGATACAGACTTCAGTTATACTCAGACTTCCTCCAATAAAAGATAAAATAAAGCTGAAACCATCGTCAGCAGGCCCGTATCTGTTATGGAAGGTCAGCCTTCATTGGCAAGAGAGTCATGAGCTGCTCACTCCCTGAGAATTTGTAAATGAGGGAAACCTTCCCTCAGAGAGTTAAAGTATCAGATATAAGTGCCCGAATAGTGTCTCAGTCCGTTTGGGCTGCGATAACAAAATGCCATAGATGAAGTGGCTTGTACCCAATGGGAATTTCCTTCTCACAGGAGCCTAGGAAGTCAAGATTAAGGTGCTGGGAGATTGGGCGTCTGGTGAAGGCCAACTTCCTGGTTCATAGATGACTGTCTTTTTGCTATAATCTTATATGCTGAAAGGGGCAAGGAAGTTCTCTGGGGTTTTTTTATTTGTTTGTTTTTTTAAAGAGAGAGAGGGGAAGGGAGGGAGAAAGAGAGGGAGAGAAGTATCAATGTGTGGTTGCCTCTCACTTGTCCCCTACTGGGGACCTGGCCTGCAACCCAGGCATATGCCCTGGCTGGGAATCAAACCAGTGACCCTTTGGTTCACAGGCCAGCACTCAATCCACTAACCCACACCAGCCAGGGCTGGGAAGGGGGGGGGGGCTCTGTTTTATAAGGGTACTAGTCTTGTTCATGGGGGCTCTACCCTCATGATCTAATCACTTACCAAGGGCCCCACCTCCTAACACTGTCACATGGGGGGTTAGGATTCCAACATATAAATTTGGAGGGACATATTCAGTCTATGACAAATAAAAATACACAATGTCCATGTAGCTCTAGTTCCCTCACAGGGCCAACCTACCTGAAAGTGTTAACATACGTAGATAAACAAGGAATACTCCAACCAGTAAGACTGATCAGCCATGTTAATGATCTTAGACGAGGACGGATTCAGGACTGAAGGTTGGCACGACCTTGCTAGGCACTGTTTAGGAAACAGTACGCCCTTTTAGGCCAGAGCTAGCTTCCCAACGTGTCCACCCACATCTGGCTGTCAATTCCTGAATACCAGGGTAGAAATCAACTCCCCGATTTCTGATCTTGCGATTCTGCTTCCCCAGGATCTTGTCCATAAGGAGCGAGTGCTTCGGCCTGCCAATTTGTATACCTGCTTGGGCTTGGCAATATTTCTCAGTGTAAAATAATAAATAAGCCTTCTAGCCTCAGTATAAAATAACAAGTCAGGCTTCTATATCAGCTCGCTGAGAAAACTGAGGCACAGAGAGGTGCTACAAATTCTCAAGAATACTCTTTGTCACCCTTCTTTAATTATTATCATCGAAGTAAGACACTACCACAGGCAGGGCATCCCCTAAAATGTGCTGGGTCCTTATCTATACAAACAATTTGATTAAAAGATATATAACAAAGTTCACAGGCTCAAGTGAGGTACAGTAGTTCATCAATGGAGATTTGGCATAAAAGAAAAGAGGTCCTTGTGCATTTGCTTATTGTCCAATAAGTGAACATGAAGTTTCTTTATAGTGTCCAAGCACCAGCTCTTCCTGTTCAAACCCAGGAAGTAAACTATCTCTTTGAGTTCTTATTGTCAAACGCACTGCTTCCAGCGAACCTCATACCTGTCCCCACAAGAAAAAGGCAGCAATACTGTTATTACTAATGATGTCGTGGTTCCCAAGAATCTGTTTGTCTTGTAAGAGTTGAGAGCTGCTCCCCTCTGCCATTCCTGTGACTACTGACTGAATGCCAGTGACAGCTTCATTCATGAAACCGAATCACTCATCCTGCTATTCGTGAATATTGGCTGCCAGTGACACTGTCAGTATTGTTGCTGGGCTTCAGCGACAATGACCATAAATGCACAATTACCTGGAGTATGTAGGAATAAATGAACAATAACTCTTTCTGGTCACGTTAAGTTTACGTTTAGAATCTTATGCCATCACTGTGGAATAGCACATCTTGCGAGCACATCTCCTTGAATTCTTAAGGCCACAAGCAGTGACTATAAATTGTGATCTCTTCAGTGTTGATGGCGCTCCTGCCTCCCACACACCAGTGGTAGAGAGGATGGGTGTGGGGCTGGGGCAGCTGGAACACTGGCCCCATTCACACAAAGAAAGTCCACCATTTAACTGGCAGGGATTAAAACCCACCAGGGAGAGCATGAGGTCATTAGCTGGAAAGGTCTGTTGGCATCACAGAGCACAGGACTTGAAAGCCCTTATGGACACAGGTGTGACCACCCTGAAGAACTACCTGACATATGGCACAGAGTCTTTGGAGGGGTGGGGTGACTGCCCTGTGTGCCAGTAAAAAGTTGGCTGCCACCTCTACAAGCTCTGCGTGCCGCAGAACAAGGCAGCGCCATGGTCGGAACACAGACGCTTGACAGCAGAAGCGCGAGTTCACCACACAGCTAGAGGCCAGGGGTTGGTGGTACGCCTGTGGCAGCCCGGAGGGTGGAGCCCTCACGAAGGGGGTTAGTGCCCTTGTGCAAAGACGCACAAGAGCTTGCTCTCGCTCTCTGCTCTCCAGCACATGGGGACACAAGATGACAGCCATCTGCAAACCATGACATGTGCCCTCGCCAGACAGCAGGTCTGCTGATGCCTTGATCTTGGGATTTTCTAGCTCCCAGAATGTGAGAAATAAATTTCTGTTGTTTAATCCACTACATCTAGTTTGCTATAGCAGCCTGACTTACTAAGATGGTTACATAAATGCAAACCTTGAGGATCTTAAAAATATTTTGGTTCCTAAATGTATTAAGTAGCCTCTGGCCTAGGAGCCAGGAGTCCTGATTTTTTGGTTATACTACACTTTATTTTGCTATTAATTTAAATTTTCAGAAAAGTGACAAAAACGGTACATAGAACTCTATATACCTTTTACACAAGTTCACCCATTGTTTGCATTTTGCCTACTTTGCTTATCATTTTATCTATCTATAATGTAATATATATTTTGTAAATGCATGTATATATAAATACATATACATATCTATATGTACATATACATATCTATATGTATATATACATACAAATGCATGTGTGCGTATACATATATTCATTTTCCCCCAAACCAATTGAAAATGAATGGATACACCCTAAATATTTCGTAAGAAAAAAGACATTCTCTTACATACAGCGTAATTACCAACATTGTTAAAAAGATTAATATGGATAGAATACAATGATCTAAACCACAGTCCATTTAAAGTTTTTTCACTTGTCTCAACAATATCCTTCACTTTGATACCTTCTAAGAATCCAGGCTAGTTACTTTCTTGAGTGCCCCTCAATTTGGGTTTGTCCAATGTCTCCCTACACTTAGACTCTGGTTGTGCATTTTTGGCAGGAATACCACAAAAGTACCAATGTGTTCTTCTCAGTGCCTCATATCAGGTGGGACATGATGTCAGTTTACCCCAATATTGGTGATACTTATATTTGATATTTATCCCAAGTTTGGTTATATGGTTATTGGGGCTCACTAGATTTCTTTGTTATAAAGTTACTTTCTCCTCTTCGTAATTAATAAGTAATTTGTGGTGAAATTTTCTTAGGCTATGTAGATAATGTATTCTCATCAAGACTTTCTCTAATTTTAACATCCATTGAAGATTTTATAAATCAATCTTTTGTCTAATTTATTTTCTGTTATTCTAGTTAAAGAAGAAATTTTCCTTTTCACTTATTTGTTTATTTATATATATCAGTACAGAATGAAGATTTTTACTTTATTCAGTGGGTTATAAGGTAGTACGATCACTTATTTTGATATTCAACTTGTCCCAGATTTAAAAAACATGGATTTTAATAACACTTCTGACTCTAAGAAGCTATGTGAACTGGGGCAAGTCACTTTGCTTGTTGAGTTCAAATTTCTCATTTTGCATAACAAGGGAACTACACTAGAAAACCTATAATTTCTTTTTCTTTGTTTAGGTTTAAAGAACCAAAAAACATAGTTTTCCTTTTGTCCCCTTTGAAAGTCCTTTTTTAAATGGTTCTTTTTGTTTTGAGAGTATTTTTTACTCAACTGCATTTTAAAAATCATTAAATAGCCATAAAAGTGGTTAATCAGTCCAAAGCAACACACGATTAGTTAATTCATTTATTCCTTAGCATGGGGAGAAGGAGGAGTAGAGTGCGGCCCTTTGTATCAAACAGGATGGAATAAATTGAAGACCTCTGACCCTCAGCAGGAAACACTTGCCGCCTCCTCTGACAATGGCAGCTCTTCTCTGATGGGGCATTGTCCTCGGAACTAATGGCCAGAGAATTCTCCCCCACCTCTTCATCTTCCCTCATCTCCCCCACCACTTCCCCACCCACTGAGATGCCTAACACCCAAAGCCCTGTGGTTCCCTCTCCCTTACATGTTTTTATGACCAGGGCGGGTTTGGTTTTATTACTGCGGATTGGGAGGGTGACTTGGAGAGGAAGAAGGTGCAGTGCGGTCCCTTTTGTGGGCCTCTATCACTCTCACAGGCAGGCAGGCCCGAGGCTCTGTTCACAACTGTGTGATGGGGCGCCATGTAAGCCGTGCGTGTGCACGCACGTGCTCCTACACACACTCTGCGAGAAACATCACTTAATAACTAATTTTTAATTTCTGTTTACAAAAATTCTTAGACATTGTGGAGTATACATTTAATTGAGCTATCATTTTATTCTTTCTTTGTAGTGTTGATTAAACTATTAGGAACATTTTAAAATTAGAATTAAGGCCAAAGGAACAAAGGTTAAAAAAAATGAGGAGCATCCATGTGACCCTTTTAAAAAGTTTCCTGTGGTCATTTACTATCGAGGATTTCTGGCGGTTTTCTGTCGTCACTTCTCTATCTTGCAACCAGGCCAATAATGAAGATGACCAAATGCAAAGGGTTTCTTTCTCTCTTTCTTTTTAAAAAATACTCCTATCAGCTTCCTAGTGCAATATCCATCTCATTATCAAAACCGCTCTCACCTGGTCTCCCCAAAGACTATGGTTTTGGGGAGGGGAAGAAGGAACAATTATTTATAGACCTTTCACAATATTTCCAGGCAAAAATAAGCCCAATACAACTTTCCCTTCAACTAGATTCCCAGTTGTTTGGAAATACAGACTTTTTCTGTTCCTTGAGGAATTCCATGGAGAAACCAATGTGAATCTAAATACCAATTGTATACAAGAGTTTAGACTAAACTAAATCAGAAACTAACTACAAATGAGAAACCAAACAACATCTTAAAGGTTAAGAATAGGGCAAACACACAGTTTTTATTCCATTCACTCAGCATAGTAGTGTTGCAGACCTTTAGACTGTGGCAGCAGAATGCAGAGGCCTTTATGAATGGAGAAACTTCTAGAGTAAAATGACTCTGAGGAAATGAGTTATTCTTGTTATCAATTGGGGACAGCTGCCATTCATTCTAGAAAAGAAAGCAGACCTATTGCAGGGCATGAAATTAAATTTTCTAGGTAGCAGCAAGTAATTGATACCGTGGGGTGACCTTTGCCCGCAGCAGCCAATTTCAGTCCGCAGAGAACAGCGACAGGGCCAGCTACCCTGTTTGACCCCCACAAGCTGAGCCTGGAAAACAAGACACCTGAGTAACTTCAATTTCTTTCTCACAAATGCTCCCCATTTTGTTAGCTTTATTCCCTCAGCCTTTGTTCTGATTCAAATTTCCCTGATGGTCTTATACATTTTTTATGAAATTATTAATTCATCCACCTGAGACACTGAGTGAGAAGCAGATCTATCAATTTATTCAGTGATTCAGTGGCTCAGGTTTTTGGGGAGGGTTTCCCCTTGGGTTTTTCTTTTTGTGTTTTTATTTTGGGAGGTTTTGAGGGGGAAGTTTGCAACCCAACATTAGTTTTCCTGGGCTTTCAAATTCTACCTTTAAAAATGCATTATCAGATAGGTTTTTGGAAAATAGAAAAAGGTAAACCTAGATAAGCTATAACACCTTTTTTTTCCTTCTTGAATACTCACTTTATATTCAAAATTAATACTCACTTTATATTCAAAATCAATCTGTTTCTTCTGGTTTGTGGCAGAGCATCTATCAGCTAGAATTAGTTTTAGGAACTTCGTTGAATTTATTTAAATAGCGAGTTAGGAGAGGAAGGGCAACCAACAACAGAAAAATCGTGTGTCTGTCTTTTGGAATTGCTCCAGGATTAAATCATTTTAGAAAACCATTCCATAACCTACTGCTAGTCTTGAGATTCTTGACACTGGGTATGAAATGGCTCCCAAATTAGAATTACTGGGTTCAAAGCTCCAAACCTTTTAAAACCCTTAGGTAAGGAAAATGGACTTAAAGTCCTAATGTAGCAATTTGGGGCATAAATCATGTAAGTGCAAAGAGCAGACCAGAAGATCACAGCTCCTTGAGGCAATTTAGATTTTAATCAGATTTTTCGCTCCAACTTAAGAGTGTTTGACTTAGAAAAATAGCTATTAGAAAAACTGACTGCCAGTAAGCAAAAAAGAAAAATTAATTGAAAAAAAAATGTGCCCTAACTGCTATGAAGATCCATAGCATATGCTCGGAAAGGGAGCAGAAGAATGCTTTCATGAACAATTGTAACGTATGTAGTAGTTCTCTCTGTTATCTAGAGACATGTAGAAAAATGCGTGTTGTGTTTTTCTCCTCTATGCTGACATAAGTAAAATAACAGAAATTTTTTTTTTTTTCTAATTTAAAATCTAATGGTACCCTCTCATAGGCTATAGCTTTTCATTAACCTCTTCTGCCAGGTTTGGTCAGGCTGATTTCTGTGGCAATGAATCAATCAGCCAATATTTGTTAAGTCTTTGCTGGCCCAGGCGCTAGGAGGATTATTGAAGAAGTATTAAACATGGTTCCTGCTCTTAGAAAGCTTGGAGTGTTACTGAGGAAAGACAGGAAGAACCTAAGACAATCAGATCTCAAGCCTAAGACACTGAGTGGCACAGCTCTCATGCTTACAAAAGTCGAGATAAGGATAAATCTGTCTGGTTATACAACTCCACCAGCATCTACAAAGGCAGGAAATTGAACAATGGACAGGATTTGGATCGGTGCAGGGGTGTCCTGAGTCACTCCAATGCAGGGGACAGTGGAGCAGGCTCAGGCAGGAGAGCGGAGCCATGCCTGACCAGAATGGAGAGTTTGTATGGGTGAGTAAAGATACAGGAGTTAGGCTGACCTAGACCTTGACCACCAGACAAAGACTTTTATGTCAGATATGATATATCTAACGTTTAGTCAGGGCTTTTATTGTCTCTCTGGGTTTCATGCATTTATATTATTTCTATGCTATACATCTTTTCTATCGGTGCCAGAGACCTCGGGGTGAGAGGGTGCCATCCTAAAAAGAGCAGCCTGTGGTTTACGCAGATTGCACTGCCAGAAGGAGAGCGCAGCAGGGCGGCTAAGAGGCCTGTGTCCTGTCCCGGGGTGAGGCGGGCCTGTCTGGACTGAGGGAGATGCAGCAATGATGGATGCAAAAGGAGAGCTCGAACCCCCTGCGTTCAGCAAATATTGTAAACACATTCTATGGGCCAATCCTGGGGATAAAAAAAGAAAATCAGTAAGACTTCGTGGAGGAAGGGGAGACTCACAGTATCCAACTAACAAGAACACGAGGCCAGTACTCAAGAAAGCACAGAAGTGGGCTCTGTCACATCTGGCTGGAGATAGCATAGCCAGGCATGGCGGGCATGGCGCAAGTGGGAGGAAGGCTTCACCCGGAAGACATTGACCTGGGCTGGGAAGGATGAGTCAGATTTTTTCAAGTAGAGAAAAAAGAAAACCCAAAGGCAGAGGGTCAAAACTAATTAGAAAGTTAAGCTAGCAAATTTAAGACAAATTTAAAAACAGAATTGAAGAGCTGCTATCATCTTCTTTAGTCTCATACATTTCATCTCTGGGATTTTCTGAAGAAAAAAATAAAAAAGAGGGAATCTTGTACTTTGACAAACACCAAAACATTTATAGATAAAGAGGCAGAATCCACATGGACAGAACCAAGGGGGAGGATGGAGGCAAGGGAGGGAGGTAGGTTTGGAGGGGGTGGGGAGAGGGGAGGGGAGAGGATGCAGACAACTGTAATTGAAAAACAATAAAAAAAAATCACCTATACTCAAAAATTTAAAAAAAAAAGAGGCAGAATCCATGGAAGTATGGGCCAAGCGTAAGTGCTCACACTTCATTGGGAAGTACAACACAGGAAGCAAAAGTGAGCGAAAGGACATGAGACCATGCATTAGAGCATCAGCTGCCATGTCACAGTAAGCCAGGAAGTGACACAACCAGTGGCTTGACAGGTGCGGGGTATCTCTGGACAAGCCGTGTGAGGAACGAACCACAGACAACACCTCAGAGGGAGGAACAGACAGACCTGCCGCTGCCTCCCCGTGGCCTCTCCTCTTTCCCACTCATCGAAACGAACCCCACGGAAGCTTACCCCCATATTTCTGGGTTGGGTCACCTGGCCCCTACTGGGGAAATAGATCCTTAGTGGCGTGGCATTTTATGGCATCAGAAGTGGGGGAAGAGCTGACCACACAGGGGAGCCATTGGGCCCTGCGTGGAGTTTTCTCCGTAAGCTGTCAGTCTAGGAGGTAAGGGTCCAGGGTACGGGTGAGGGTGGAAGAATTTGACAAGACCTATAGGATGCATCCTATACCAGACATTATTACCACACATATCTCATAATTATGATCAGTTCTTCCTTTACATCAAGAAATTCTCAGACCCATTGCTTGTTCGATTTCTCCATTCTGCATCCTTACTGTGCCCAATTATTTAGATATTCTATAAGGGTAGCATGAGGAAAGGAGAAGCAAAACCCATGTTGGCTAATGCTGTCACTTAGATGCTCACTGGCAAAACTGGGTAAGCGAGATAGAGATGACTAAGGACAGATGGCATTAAATCGAGGGGTGAGGGGAAGTACATTTCTGATCAAGTTTGCTTAAGATTGATTTTTGGCAAAATTTCTTCTTTGTTTTAAATTTGGGGCATAGAGGACTGAATGTGTCCATTTCCTTAAAAGTGGACCCTCTCCTCAGGAAGAGGGATGAGGAGGCACAGGCGCGTAGGCACAAACGTCCACCGTCAAGGTCGTCTGGAAACCATGCCTGAGGCTGCCTGCCACGAGACGCGCAGAACTGGAATACTGGCAACTATTGCCCTCGCAGCCCACTCTGACTTCTTCATAAACTTGAAAACTACTTTCGGATAAAAACTTTAAAACACAGGAGATGACAACAAAAAACATCAAGGCATTGAATTCATACACATAAACGGTCTAGGCGGCAACCAGCCCCGGACAGCCATCACGAGCCTTCTCTGGAAGATTGCTCTTCAAGTTGAAAATGATGATATTACCCACAACTGACCGGAAGATGCGGGTCCATGTGACCTGTGTCTCTGCTGCTTCCCTCCCACTTGGCCTCACACAAGTCAGCAGGGGCCTGCAGATGTGCCTCCTTTAACTCAGGCTTTCTGCTGACTGGAGCTAATCCTCACAGCACTCTGCAAAGAATGAAAAGGAAAAGATTGGTGGTACCTGAAGCTACAAATGACTAGGTTGTTCGCGTGGAAGAGGAAGCATTGTTTTCTCTTTGTCCATCTGAGGCCCTGTTTTTTAAGCTGTCCAGTGTAACTAATTACAAGAGAGAATTCTGAATGCACCTTCTTGTCATGCTTACAGTCAAACAACCAATTTAATTTTTTTGTCTAAATGGATTTGGCATTATGCAAATTTTTTACCTGATGTCTAACAACTTTTTTTCAAAATTCACTCATTTTTATGCCATTTTTACCATTTTATTCTATCTCTGGATCACTTTTAAATTGGTCTACTTTGAAAAAAACTGCTTTAGCCTTCTCTAAGCAACAGCATTGTGAAATTCCTGTGATGTGCTCTGCATGTGTGTGTTTGTGCATGTATCACTTTTAAAACGCATAATCTCACCCAAATTTTCTGGGGAAAAACAAAGTATGGGTGTGGCACTCTTTAATGAGAGCACTGAAGCAATAAAATGGAAAGAAAAACGGTTTCAGAGACCATCTATCTTCCTGGAAATGTGTGAGTCTAAACTGATGTGTCCACTGGTTTCTGAAAGGAAAATACTGCAGTATTTGCTATCTCTGTGTTAAGAAGCACTCTCTCTATAAATCTAAATCTATATTCACACTTATTCATCTTTTTATATACATTTTTCTAGTAAACCTATAAATAACCAACTAAAAAAAAATGTTCGTCATGTACTACATAAAATCATCCCATGCTCTACAATGTGTAAAAATGGTCTATGGATTTAGGTTAATTTGGAGGGAGCAGGGCAGAGCCCTTGGACGTGTGACCTCAGTCAAAAGGTTGCCGTTGCTGAATGCCCAGCCTTCCTGCTCCTCGTGACCTGGGCGTCCAGCCACTGAACAGGGCACAGCGGTGCGACTGTGCACATAAGGCAGAGCGATCAGGGAAGACTCTGCAGAACTTGCGGTCAGACCTCCGGCCACTTCGTTCCTGTACAGAATGTGGCTCCAGTTCACTTTTCTTAGGGACTGTCATATAGAAAATCTGGATTCATATCAAGATAGGTAGACAGACTCTTAACACCAGGAAGTTCACGAAAATAAAGAATAGTTTCAATCCAGGGTAAGAAAACAAGAGCAGTTCTATTTCCAGAATAGTGCTGACAAGCTCCATGGAGTCCTTCCCCAGAAAAACAACCATGACAAGGAAAATCTATTGTAAAAAGCAATGATATAAATTCCCCAGAAATCATCCTAAGGGCAAACAGCAAATTTAGAAGCATTTATTCAAGAAACTCTTCTAAATCTTGATAGCCACAAGCCATTCTCTCCCTCCTCCCGCATTCCAGAAGCTCAGAGAGATGGGAAGCTCCACTCTGGGAAGATGTGGCCAAGAAAAAGGAGATTCCTCTTTCCTTCTCTGCCAGGCAAGGGATACAGTGTCTCACTGGGAGGGAAGGGCCACCAGCATTTCTCATTCCCTTCAGCTCTGACTTGTAGGTAGAAAGTTCCTGGCAAGTGTGGCTAAGAGGTTGCTTTCTTCCTTCCCCCAGCCCTCCACTCATCAAGGAGAGGTCCTAACACAGACATGGCAGTCCAAGAATACAAGAGCCCCAACTACCTTTGCCTCAGCTAACTGTGGAGGTTCCATGCTGGAAGAAACAAACCAGGAAGTCCAAAAGCTACTGGCCCTGCCCAGCACCCTGCTCTTAGGAATCTCTCACCCTCTTCCCAGCAGTGGCTCAGAGATTTTGCCGAGGGGTAATAATGCAGACCACAAGAACAGAGAGCTCTGAATTTCCTCCCAAAGGAACTGAACTTATTGGAAACAGAGTGTGGGAGGTTCAAGCCTCAGGGTGTTCTCCAAAACACTGGAGGTTTTCGTGGCTGGTAGCTCCCTGAGAACAACAAACTAAACTGTAGGTCAGCTAGGTTACCAGAGGGAACAGGGGAAAGAGGTAGCCAGGAAAACCTACTTCAAAGACTGGTCCTGCAAATGCGGACACATTTAACAGGATCAGAGTAGGAGCACTTCATGCCCCAGACAAAAACAAGAATGAAATCTGCCAGCAGTGAAAGGAAACTGCCGTGGGGATGGCATAGCAGCTGAGACACACATCTTAACACATAAGGCAAGGGGTGGGGGGAGCAGTCAGAAAGAGTCCTGCTTTAACCACGGCCACCCTAGGGTGAAGGTGTGCTGCCGAGCAAGGCCGCACCTGCTGAGAAGCAGCATCGTAAGGTTCATACTGTGGGGGAGCTAGACATCACTATAATGGGCCAGCCAGATAAACACGTAAATAACATCCAAAACTAGCCCCAGAGAGGGGAAGGAGATCAGTATCCAGAGTTGCTACAATACATTTCCTAAAAATGTTCCGTTTTCAACAAAAAAAATGAGACACAGAAGGAAGTCTGAAAGTATGACCCATGCACGGGGAACAGAGAAGCAAAGTGAGAGGGCGTGGACACTGGATCCACAGTCAGAGACTTCACAGCAGGAAGGGAAACGACACTTTGAAAAGGACAGGAAGGTGTGATGACAATGTCTCATCCATAGGCAGTATTAATCAATTATTTGGAATGCTTTTGCAATAAAGCTTTGTCTTTCTCCTCGTTTGTGTATTTCATCATTTATTGACTTGTATATCGGTACGAATTCGTGGATATTTATTTTACTTTATATTTTGAGTTATAACCCAATGCATCTTCATTTTGTTGCTCAAATTGTTTCAGCTTTGTTTGTGGGGAGCTCTTCCAGTTGGCTCCAGAGTCCTTTTGACATGCCCCGTGAATATTGTGCGGATGAAAAAGGGGCACATGCTAAACCTGACCAGCTCAGGGGAGCGGCATAGTCGGCTTTACAAACTCAGAGACCAAAGGAAACCACATGGGATGGTCTGAAATTAAAATTTCCTAACTGAAAGTGAGCCATGGTGGGTGGTCAGGTCCTAGGCTGGTATCTTCCTTGACAATGCACAATCGTTACCTTCCCTGAGCCCGTCCATTGTCTTTTTGCATCTACAATAATACAGCTTTGGAATGTCAGAGTAAGCCTCTTTTTTTCCAGACCCCTCAGGGCACAATCTCCCACCACAACATGAGACCATGGACCCCTCATTGTCATCTTGTTGCCCAAATGCCACCTCTACGAGGTCTGTCCAGAAGGTATCCAACCACGTACTATGAAAAATAGAGATATTTATCGAAGAAGATACCAGATACAAGAAACATTGCAGATAGGACAATAATGCCTCAGTCCCCTTCAAAGTAGCACCTTGGGACCTCACGTAGTTCTCCCAACCTCTCTTCCCACTGTTCAAAACACTCTGCAAAATCCTTTGTTGGAACTGCCATCAGCTGTCCAGTCGTATTTTCCTGAATCTCATCGATGGTTTGAACTTTCTTTGCTTTCAAAGGTGATTTTAGTTTTAGGAAAAGCCAGAAGTCACAGGGCACCAAAAGCTCTGCACAAGATGTGATGCACGAATGGACACATTGTGTTATGAAGCTGCCAATCACCAGTTGCCCATAGCTCTGGACATATTGCATCTCTCAACCAACAAAGAACATTGAGGTAGAACTCCTTATTAATTGTTTGGCCTGGAGGGGCGTACTTTTGATGGACAGCACCTTTCCAATCAAAAAACATAGTTTACATGGTCTTGATCTTCCTCCAACCTTGCTGCACCTTCTTCAGGTGTGGAAAATCAGGCGACTTCCATCGGGACAACTGGACCTCTGTTTCCAGATTGTAGCTATAGACCCACGATTCATCTCCAGTTATGACCTTCTTGAGGATGTCTTGTTCAAGGTAGCAGTTTGAATCAAGTCATTAGCTACTGCAGCACAAGGTTCCTTCTGCTCTGGTAGCAGAAGCTGTGGAACAAATTTTGCCACGACACATTTCATGGCAAGATCCTGCATCAAAATCTTGGGTACAGTAGTTTTTGGAGTCCCCAGATTGGCTTCCAGTTCTTGCACGTTTGTACTGATCTTTGTTGATTGCAGCCTGTACACGTTCAACACTCTCAGTTGTTCTGCTTGTGGCAGGCCTTCCAGAACATGGATCACTTTCAACAGATTCTTGACCATCTTGGAAGCGTTTGTGCCACACTTTTATTTGTGCTGCACTCATTGCATCATCCCCAAAAGCCTTCTGAATCATCCGAATAGTTTCCACGGAGGAATGTTCAAGCTTCACACAAATTTGATGCAGATTCATTGCTCTACTCAGTCATTTTGACTGTGATGGCCACATGGTACACATGCCCACACAAGGGGCCTACTGCCCCTACTGACTAGTACAGTGAAGATGTCACTGTTCATGCACGTGCGTTCCAGTCTGCTCTCCTTGGCTGCCAGGTTACATCAAAGTTGGGCAAACCATTCTTGTTATACAATGGCTGGACTTTTTCCAGACAGACCTCATATGTTCTGCAAAGGCTAACTATCCTGTACTCACCAATGTAAAAGAAATGTGTCTCTCCATTTTACTTTTTATCCAATCTCATAGGACTCACCACTTTGCTTTCTTCTGCCTCCCTAACTGCCACCAATGGATTTCAAGTAACTTAGGTCTTCTTTTTTGATTCTGATGCTTTTCAGAGTAATGAAGATGTTCTACAATTGATTGGGGTGATGGTTGTACAACTTTGAGAATATGCTAAAAATCATTCAATTATATACTTTAAATGGGTGAATCTCAATAAAGCTCTCATTAAAAGAGAAAAAATAGTCTGGGGAAGTACTCTTTCATAAAGCAAAAGAGAACTATATAGATAAAAGCTGTACGTAATAAATCCTTTGCCAAGCAGAATCAAGCATATGTCCCCAGGGAGGGGAGGGAAGGAATACATTTGGAATATTACCTACACATCAGGAATTACTACCAATAAGAAAGTCTTAAAAACTTGTGAGCACTTTTAAAGAAAATTAGACCATCCCAAATCATTCAAATGACTTCTTTCTTAGGGCCTTGGGGAGTATCACATGTGGCATTGTTGAATTAGATCTCTGCAACAACAGAATGGAAAGAAACAGCATCAAAAACTACCACATTCCTGTCAATATTGGGGAGTCTAAACTATTTATTTGTCTTGAATGGGAAACATTACAGTAATTTCTACACAGCTGCCATGAACTTTTAACGCATCCTGGCTGGTAAGAAGCCCCCTCCACCCACCACACTCAAACAAAGAGTTTGGGCCATATTTGCACCTCCAGAGCTGTCAATAAACATAAGCCTAAACAGGTGTGAGTGCTGTTTATTTCTTGAACACACTCAGGAGTCCAGGGCTCTCTTATTCCATATGTGGGAGATGATTTATTGGTAGGGGAAGGCGTGGGAGAAAGAAGAGGAGGTGAGGATTCAGACCCAGCAGTTGTCTAGCCACCTCGGGTATTTATTATCACGGCTCCCAGAGAGACACCCTGCTGACCTCCTCTCTTGTCCTCACTTTCAATTCGTTCAAGAGACAAGGCATACTCTTGACTGTACGAGCACATGGGCAGATATAAGCACACATATGTAAAAGGAGTTAGATAAGGACATGTACACATGCATCTATAAAAATGTGTGATAAAAGATTACAGTGTCATGGTTGGAGTGTCTCTCTAGGGTGAGAGTTGGTGGGTCCAAGCTCCGGCTCTGTCATTTACCAGCATAGGACCATGACGCTCCACGGGTGCCTCAGTTCCCTCATCTATAAATGGGGGAGAAAATAATACCTCTCGGATCACTGTAATAATTAGATGATAAATAGAGTGACATATTGCAAACACATATCTTAAATGCTAATATCATAAACACATTATGTGCATGTCCTTAACACTCACTGGTGATAGAATCAGCGGTGGCCAATTTCGAACATGCACACTATGGCCAGAGGAGAACACTTCCAACTAAGATGATTTTTAATTTCTTCTTAACATTTTCTCACTTTGTGACCTTACTCTTATTTGAAAAATTTTTAAAATATTTATTCTGATTACAAAAACTCATTCATGCTCAATAAGGACACTTGGAAATAAAAGGATTAAAGAGAAACTAAAAAGCACCATCATTGAGATGTAAGCAATAAAAATTCACATTTGGTATTTTCCTTCCTATATTTTCCTGTCCATTATAACCAGCTTGAAATCACACTATTGATATAGCTTATTTGTCTTTTTTATACTAAGCATTATAAAGTCATCCATTATCAAAATTACTTACAGACTTCTCACTGAATATGGCATATTGACCACATGTATTTATATCATCTCCCTTCCAAAACCCATTTAAAACAAGAGTAAAAGAATTTTAGAAGTATGCAATTGTAGGGACAAAGAGAATGAGAGATAGACAAGAACAAATAAGAGACTGAAACACATTTTTTGGAGGGTGGCAGACAGAGAGGCAATGTCATGAATTTGCAGAGCACAGGGGGCTACAGTCCCAAGGACTGCTGTGGTGAATATCCCAAAGACCGTTCATGCTGCAGAACACGGGCAGCCCAGACTCCGTGTCAACACGCATTACTGAAAGGTGGAGTGAGGGCAGAGTTGGAAACGGGAGGACTGACTGAAGTCTTAACATGGGGCTAGCTGCTGGGTTCTCAGCCTGCCTCTTAGCCTCTCCTCACTCCAACAGGAAAGCTGAGGCTTAGTCTCTGGATAAACTGAACCAGAAGAATCTTGACTCAGGCATATCAGACACAGAATGGGTGGGAGTGAAGCATGAACATCAATTCTGGAGAATTAGTGAAATTTTGGCTATGAACTGTGAGAAGCACCAAGCTTTCTTTTCCTTCTGCTTCAGGCATGCACCCCCAGACAGACGAGTGAAGGATTCTTTCCTGCAAAATAAACTCCTGCCTCGGTAGTAAACAGCTTCAGACACTGATAGTTGAGGCTCCCCCCAACAAAAAAACCCAACTAGCTACTACATCATCTTCAGTTAAGAAAGGACATGCCCTGCCTCCGCATAGAGAGCTCGCAACAAATTTTTCAGTGCTTCACTATTAAAAATGAACAGAGAACCAGAGATCATCAGATAAGAAGGAAATCCTCTGTGAAAGAAGCTTTTAATGTTCTCCTATCTTCCTGGACATCCTGCTAGACGACATAGTCCAGCCTCTTGCTCCCAGAGAGATGCCCTATAGAGCCATATGACTGATTTTTCCCAATGGAATGCGAGCAGAGTAGCTGGTGGTGTACTGAGCAAACCGGGGCTCAGCCACTTGGCACCTTTACATACAACCCAACAACTAGTGTTAAAGAAAACAGGTGTTTATTAACAGCATTCCAACTTTGGGGGTGGGGGGCAAGAGCACTCCTGCTTAGAGACCTCCTTTCCCTTCAGACCCAGAGCCTCCCTTGCTCCCCAAAAGACTACAAGCTAAAACCATGCCCAGAAGTTCCCCATATCCTTATCGGTCCTTAAGCCAGTTATGCAGACAGATCTCCACCCTCTCTGGAAGGTGCCCTTGCAGGTTTCAGAGTCGCCATCCTCTCGCAGCTGCTCTCTTCTTCAGCACCTGGGGTATGCTGTTCTCAGCCTCCATGGGGTGGTTCAGGGAAATATGTGCTGTGTTACACTGGGTCATGGTGAAGTCCAGAGGGTCACATGTCCCAAGAGAGTGGCTTCTCCGTATGTCCTTCAGAGAAGCAGAAGTACCTCTTCTCTTACTCCAGACCATGTGGCTTCTCCTTCTTCTCCTTCAGCCTGCCCTCATTCAAATGCTCGGCCCAGAACTTCCTATGTGACCTCATATCCAGGCCCTCCTATGATATGCCATTTTTGCTAGTTCCCCCGTATCTTTTACGTTGTTTTGGCTGCCATCTTTAGTCAGGGCAAAAGTTCCCTGGGACGCATGGACATCTGGGATGGGCATCCACCCCCTGCCTCTCAAGCAGGCACTGTATGAGCTCCCCAGTCTGTGTCATGAGTCCCTGAGCATTCCCTTAGTCACACACACAATTCGCCCTGGGCAGCAGCAGCCCTTTTCCCTTCAGGAAGGTCCAGCTATTAACTTGTAATTGTTATGCAATGTATCTTAAATGCCCTATCAGTCACTGTCCCACTCCCCCCAGTCAAGGATTGTAGGGATTGTTCTATTTTCAGGGGACCTTTGCTCTGCATCTTATTACAATGTCACCTCCAGGCCTAGGAGTTAAAAGATCCCCACATCAAGAAGCTATGGCATCAACAATCACACACAGGAGACAAGGGAAGGGCAATCAGAGAACAGGTCTTGGAAATTAGAAATAGGAGAGCTAAAATGTAAAACGCAATAGAAGGGTTATACAATGAAATCAAGACAATTGTTATAGGCTGAACATTTACGTCACCACCAGCCCCTTGAAGTGGTATGTTGAAGCTCTAACCCCCAATGTGACGTTATTAGGAGATGAGGCTTTTAGGAGGTAATCAGGGTTACATACGGTCACACGGAGGCGGCCGCCGGGGTGGAATCAATGCTCTTATAAGAAAAGGAAGAGACATCTGAGTTTCCTCTCTCTGCCATGTGAGGATCAGTGAGGAGGCAGCCGTGTGCCAGCCAGGGACAGAGCCTTTGCCAGGGGACCGAATAAGGAGCACTTAATCATGGACTCCCCAGCTTCTAGAACTGGGAGAAATAAGTTCCTGTTACTTAAGCCCCCTAGTTTATGGTATTTTGTTGTGGCTGCCTAAGCTAAGACAAGAATGTCCCAGAAAGTTGCATTAAAACTCCAATAAATAGAAGAGAAAAAAAGAAAAGAAAATTATAGCATCAACCCATGAGTTACAATGCTTAATTAATTATGCATTCAAAAAGATTGGTAAACTATAAGGGTTGGGGGATGTTCAAAGAAGAAGGTTTCCCAGGGGAAAAACGAACTAGTATCAAATATTATGGGTATTTAGAAAATAAAATATGACAGGTCTGTTGAAATTAAAACTTTTAAAATATAAATAGACACATAGAAAACTAAGCAAAAGGAAAGCAATACAATAATTAACTCGGAAAAAAATTTCATGAGTTCGTAAATAAGGAAATGTTCACTCTAACTTTCCAAAGAACTTAACTACTGAGAATAAAAAGAATCAACTGCTTTTAAATAATACATTGTTTGACTTGGGCTTTAGAAAATGGCATCGCACTACATGAAATCTTGTAAAACTTGTTTTTTCCTTCTGCTTCACTCAATATTGGTTGCGAGGTTCTGCATAATGTATATAGTTCTGATGCTTTCATTTTCACTGCTCTGTAATACTCTACTATCACGATCTATTCTTAAATTTGCCTATTGATGAACTTTTGGGTTGTTTGGGTAGTTTTTTTGCTTACAAACAGTGTGCTAGGACCATTCTTGTAGATATGCCAGAAATTACTTAGGGGGTACGTCCAGGAATAGAGTTACTAGGTGAGTCAATAATGCCAAACCATTGTGCGGCGTTGTGGTACCGGTGCACACGCCCTCCAGGTGTGCAAGCAACCCCCATCCGCGTCAGCACCTGTGGGTGTCAGGCTTCTCAACTCTTTGCCAATCTGATGGGAATAAAAAAGGTTCTCATTTGGGTTTAATTTACATTTCCGGCCTACTTGTGAAATCGAGCATTTTTTCCTGTGTATATCCATCATTTGTGTTTCCTTTACCATAAGATGTCTATTTCTGTCATTGACCTAGTTTTTCTATTGGGTTATTTATTTTTCTTTTGCGATTTCACGCCTTTTAATTCTTTATCTATTGTTGATACTAAACATTTGTTGGTTTATATTGGAAATCTCTCTGTAAGTTTGGGTCTTATCTCCTTGCTTTCTTTATTTCCATGGTCCCAGCACTTTATTTCCATCCTGCCTTTTCGGTGTCACTACAACACAGAAATGACAACATAGACCAGTATTTCCACAACCGTGGCTCCTCGGGAGCACACTTAAAGACAGCCCTCTGGTGCGGACACCATCCCGGTCTCAGTGCTGAGAGGGAAGAAGAACTTACTTGGCCCCAATTTACCAGAACAACAGAAAAATAGATTTCACTTTTAAATCAGATTAGCAAACCCAGCTGTGTAATGACCTTTAATGACCTCCAGCCATCCTGTGTTAATCACCTAACTCGGCTTCCCCCTCGGCTTTCTCATTCAGATTGCCCCCTGCCTCTCTGCCCGGTGCCCGCTGCCTCAAATCTTTTTCTTAGGGCTTTACTGCTGAAAAATAAATCTGGTGATTCTGGCTCTTTTCACTTTTTTTTTTAAGTTCTTTATCATTGTTATATCCAAAAGATTGTCCCCATTCAGCTTTCCAGGGCTGAGAAAAAGAATGACATTCTTTTTCACACTTATGTAATCCTAATTTCCAGTCGTTCTTCACGTGTATGTACTAAAAGAGGAAATTAGATTATTTTTCCACATACTTGCTTTAAGGTTTCCCTAGAATTTATAAGCAAGCTGCCCTAAAAGAGAATTAAAAAGAGCTGGAGAGGTAGGCAGGACAGAGGGAAGGGTCCCAGGCTGGGGATGGGGATGGGGTGGGGGTCAGGGGTCGGGAGGGCCCTTTACTTGTTATGATTCTTCCCTTCCCCTTTAATGGGGCTCACTCAGGCGATTGTGGAAGCTGGTTTAAGACCATTCCTCATACCTGGTAGATAGTTACTGTCTGCACAAACATGTGCAGATGAGTGTGTAAAATACACTGAGAAAGTCCCTTAGTATAGACAGTCCTGGACTTCAGTGGTTGGAAAGATTTGCACATAATACCAAGGATGCCCCGAGAAAGCAAAAAAAAACAACAAAAAAAAACTCAGAAAACAAGTTCACCTTCTGGAAGAAAACCTGCTCTCGGAGAAGGCGTCCTGTTCTGGCCAGTTGGTGAGCCCGTGTGTTCAGAGGCACGGCCCTTGTTTTGCAGAATTAACCGTCCCTAGCCCTCTAATATCCTCTCCTGTTGGGAACTCTTATTTGTGGTCTGACGTGTTGAAACAATAAACATGGGTGTGTGGCTGGAACTGTGAGTTGGGGGCGGGGTGTGGAGGCCAGGAAAGGGGGTTCCCAGCCTTGTGTGAGAAGCGAAAATGAGGTGGCAGCTTTTGCAGACCCGTTCTGGTCCCTCTTCTTCCTGCCAGAATGCAAGTGCCAGCTGAGGCCCAGACACCTTATTTTATTGTGTGAAGACAGGAAAGAAATCTCTCAATTATCTTCAAATTAACTGCCTCTTGCCATTATCTGTTCCCTGAGGACCAATCAGAGAGTTCGTCTGAAAGAGCTGGGAGTCAGCCTACCACTTCGCCCGCTCTCCGGGATCTCTTCCCACCTACCCCTCCCATACAAACGCCCAGCCAAAATCATCTGTGGCTGCCATTTCTCATGACAAACTTTAAAGCTTTAATTAGGAAGCATCTGCGTGTCCACTCTTCACAAACACCATATGGTGCTCAGTACAAAATATGTTTCCTGTTTATGAAGCCAAAGCCTCAGGAAAGGGCAGCATTTTGAATATCAATTGTTGTTCTCGCATTGGGTGAAGAATACATTTACTGTGCTTCAAAAGAGACTCCAGTGTTTGAAAGAATGAAGGGGTTTGTTCTCTACCTGGCCAAACTTGGAGGAAAGGATGTCTTATGTGAGAATAAAACAGAATTCTACTTTTAAGCCTCAGAAATTGAAAGCCCTTTAGAAGTATATTCCAAGAATCTCTAAACGGTCTGAAGATTTAAGGGAAAGATGTCCTGTACTAACATTTCACATTTTAAACAGAATGGTAAAAGAGCCGTCTCTTACATGTCGAATCTGGAAAATCTGGGACCCAGTCGTAGAACGGTGAAAAAGCACCCACTCTCCAAAGCATCCTGCCTGTTCTGCTCAGGAAAATGGCCTTTCAAGAACATGCTGCACAGGGAAAATCAACTACTCTGCTTCTTTGACAGCCATGGACTGACTTGGGAAATATGGCCCAAAGGGATACGGTCTTTGGCTCTGTTTTCCTTTGTAATAGTGTGTCCTTGAAATAACAAATCTAAGCTTTCCAAAGTTCACATTTCTTTAAAATTCAAGAGCTTACATGAGGCCAAGTTTTGAGATCTTTTCTCCAGTGAGGACCAGGGGGGAAAAGGGGCCAAATTCCAACATGGGCCTTTTCCTGCTTTTATGCAAATCACTCAGCATAGAAATGATTAACTAATTAAACCATTATGGTATTTAAATAAGCCATTTGTATTTTCTTCATTGCCCAAGTCAGCTACCATTCTTTTGTTGGAAGCAATAGGAAAGGGTTAGGGAAAGTCCCTCTGGAGGACGAGGGATTGGACAGGGAAGGGCTATAATTACTCATTTTTGTTTTAAAATAAATAAAGCAATGGAGGCTGTGGAGTGAACACCATTCCCTGTTCCCAAATGAGCGACTGGTTTCTTTCTTTCTCGTCGCCATGGCCCTGGACCCCACTCCAGCACGGGTGTCAGTCACCCCAGTTTCCTCTTAGACTCTACTACATAATTATGAGCTACCACATGTGGCTTCCGAGACGCAACTTTAATTATCCAAACTCAGAGCACACAACAGACTCTGAACCAACTGAACAAAAGCCTATTAGAAGGTGATCCCCTATGGTCGCATTGTAATGATTGTCAGGGGCCATGGCGGCTACAGAATTATTTCTGTAATATCTCGATTACCTTCTATCCTGGAGTCACGTGAATGATAATTTGTGCCATAATCTCATTTCCTTTAATGCTGTGACAGTGAAAATAAAGGGGGAGGAGGGCTGCCCGACTCTGGCCTGAAAGTCAATTCAGAAGACCACCGCAGATGTGCAAACACAGCGCCTCCAGCAGTTACTGCTACAAGAGCCTCTGTCTTCACCCGGTAAGCCTGGAGCTGGGAACTGAGGGGTTTTACCCCTCACGGAGTTAGGCACTGAGACACCCAGCCAGAGCAGCAGAAGGTCCCTGTAAATTGAAATAAACAGGAACCACCCAGTGAAGTGGTTCAATGTGTTTTTTCCACAGAATTTTTTCAGAGAAGCACAAAGAGTTACTCCACTGCAGTGGAAAGCTTTGAAATAAAGGGCATTAAGGCGATCCTCCTTTGCTGTAACGAAGAATGCTTTGCCCCCACAAGAAGCTCAGATTTTATCCTTTGAATCTCTTGAGTAGTTTTAACGCAATTCAGCAGATTTCTCACTCCTAACAGTGTGGGGTATAGACTATTCAAAATCCTCAGGCCAGCTTGATGTATAACGTTTAATGTAACACATAAAGAAAAAGCATTACGTTCAAAAGCTACTGCTATTTTCATTGCTTGTTTAACAAAACTGCTTTAGTGGCGTACTTTGCATTTTATTGGCAGTACAGATACAGTGATTTAAACATGGAATAGACCTCTAGATTACAAACATAAGGAAATTCTGATTTCTCATCACAGAACTTAATGATAAATTATATCATCATATTATCACAAGTTCTTTTCTCTTTCCTGCAGTTCCAATCTTTTCCTTAGACCAATTATGCTTTTGGAAGATGTGCTGACACAAACCGACCCTACTGCTCCACCCCAAGCCAGTTTCTCCCTGGGATTTGTCTGGGTCTGTTATCACCTCCAAATGAGCAAATCCTCTTCCAATTCAAGGATGCCCATACCATGGACCCAGGCTGTGAAACTTGTTTTTTTCCCCTTCCTTACCTACAAATGCCATTTGAGCTATCAAAAACTAAACTCTTTATTAATAATGTCCCTCCCACCTTGCTGCATTCCTTCACTCTGTTCCCTCAGGCTGGGGGCCTTCGCTTATTCCCCATCCCACTCCTGATTACCACATTCCAGCCATCTTTTCCCAACAGTCTCGAGGACCACTGACCTCTGCTTATTTTTCCAGGAATTGCATCCTCAACTAAAACTAAACAGCAGTTTTCTCTTTCAGCATGTTCACCTCTCACGGTACTTGCTTCACTCCACCATGCATTATAATCACTTGTGTGCTTCTCCATGCCTCTCTGTAGTGTAATTGCCTTAAGAGCCATGATTAGGAACTACTCATCTATTAACTCATTTATTCATTCATTCAACCATCTATCTATTCAATAAGTATTTGTCCATTAATGACTCAATAACATTATTGAGCATCTACTACATACTGGGTGACTCACTGTTTCAGGCAAGGAAAGTACAAGGAGGAGAGAGATTAAAACACACTTCTCTCAGTCCCTATCATAAAGTAACTTAAGAGTCTTAGAGACAGAGGCAGAAGCACCTGTGTATCAATCAGTGTTCCCACAGGAGTGGCCCTCAGAGCACGCCTAGAACAGAGCCAAATATATGGCAATTGCTCAAATTATAATCATTGAAAGTCAGTAGTTAACTAAGTAAACCCAATTCCCACTGAATGCATTTGAGAGCAAGATTAGCTTTCCCTAAATATTCTAAGATCTATTATCCATGATGATTCCTAAACTATATATCTTTAGAGATACACAGCTCCCTTCCAATAATTCAAAAGGAAATGCAAACTCGTCATGCAAAAAAACTCGTCATGCATGGCCTTTCTGAAAGCACATTAGCTAACACAGATGGAGGGTAGCAAGAAGCAAGGGTGGGGAAGCTGTAATAAGTGCTTCTTGAACATTCATGTCCCTTTCCTTCTTTAGCTGGCATTTGAGTATCTCTTAGTGCCAGGCAACACAATGTGGAAAGTGTAAGAGAGGTTCGTTCTGCAGTGTTAGAACAGTAGCTACTGTGTAAGATGGGGAAGGGTTCAAAAGGAAGAAGGTTTTGATCCGAATTGAATAACAAAAATTCATCTGTGTCCATGCTGGGAAGGTGAGTTCCTAAGTTGACATCATCTCTTTGTCTCTTGCGCCCTGCGTTCCTATCACTCTTCTCTCCGAGATAGGAATTATCTTGTTTTTAAATAAAGATCAAAAGGTGTTTTGATACTTCAATTTTCACACATTTCTTCCTGCTGATATTTTTTTAAAAAGTCAATGTAAATTCTGGAGTTTAGTTACTAGTAATGTGCCAATGTGGACTTCTTAGTTTTGACACATGTACCTTGGTTATTAAGAGGAGTTGGGTGGGGTATAAGAGAACTCTGTGTACTATGTTTGCAACTGTCAATGTAAGAAACATCCAAACCTATAAAAAATTTCTGAGTTTATTTTTGGGCCAAACTGACAACAGCCAGGAAGTAAAATCTCTACAGATTGAGAAAATGCTCCAGAATATGGCAGTTTTACCACTTATTTTATATATCAGGATCAAAGGGGAAGACTTAGGGGGGGTTCCATGAAATGGACTGGTGATAATTAGGGAAGCGGGAGAAAGCAAAGCAGGGACATCCCCGAGACTGAATAAAAAGTAAAACAGACACATAGATAGTTAACAATGAACATTACAGCAAACAGATGGCATCACAGAGAAGCTAACGATAGAGGATACTGTGGCCTCCCATTCTGGGGAGAGACTGTGCCCTGAGGGGTCTGGAAAAGGGGATTATTCTGACATTCCAAAGGTATTTATGTTATTGTAGATGCAAAAAGACAATAGACAGGCTCAGTGAAGGTCAAGATTGACCTTTGTCAAGGAAGATACTGGCCTAGGACATGGCTACCCACCATGACTCGCTATTTGTTAGGAAGCTTTCATTTCAGCCCATCCTATGTGTTTACGTTAGGTCTCTGAGTTTGTGAGGCCCACCGTGAGCTTGTCAGGTTTACTATGTGCCCCCTTTTTCATCCACACAACTCTCCTATAACTCTAAAACTATTCCAAAATAAAAATATATTTAAATAACAAACAAATATGCCACCTTAAAGTAATCAATGAGCAAGAAGAATATCATTTGGAAGCTTCACCCTGGCCCCTATCAATCTCTCTTTACCCTTTCAAACATCCTTTACTTAAGCTGACATGATGATGCGAAGCATGGATCCACTCACCCCATCTGTAACCTCTTGAGCTCTTGAACTCTCTGAATCCAATTATAGGTCAATGTCTTCTTGACTGGATTGGCTGTGGTGACCCAAGTGGCATTTTGCCTCGAGGCTCTAATGGCGACATAGGCTATCCCTGGGGTTCTGAGCACAGCTCTGTCATTAGTCAGCTACCATTGTTTTGTTAATCTAATGAATGGTTCCATAGGAAATAACAGAGTAAAGGCTTATTAAAGGTGAAGGCTTCATCCATTAAAATGCCCTTTGTCCTTAATGAAGGTCAGCAGAAGACTGATGGGAGGAGGAAATCTTGCTTTAGCTCACCCATATGTCTCAATTAATCACCAGGACAAGCAAGTCCTCAGACTAGGTTCGTGTGCGCCTTTATTTTTTAAAAATTGTTGGAGAGGGTAACATTGAGACAATCTCAGTATGTTCTGTCATCAGAGGACTGTGTGCGACATACAGCATTCTCCAAATTGTTTGAGTTTGTTTTCTGAGACAAAGTATTTTCAAGTATATAATTTTCCTTTAATACCTAATTTCACTAAAACTTTTAGATTTGCAATATCCCATAAAGTAACCACTAGTTACATGTGGTTGCCGAGCACTTAAAATGCAGCTAGTATGAACTCACACGTGCTGTAAGCGCACAATTTAGAGACTGAATTTCATAGACCTAGTCCAAAAAGAAAAAAAAAATGTAAAAGATCTTGTTGATAATTTTGATATTGATTATGTGTTGAAATGATATTTTTAATTATTGAGTTAAATAAAAAATATATTAATTTTTATTTCTCCTGCTTTTTCTTTTTTTAATGAGTCCAGTAGAAAATTTAAAAGTGCATATGTGGCTGAAATTGCATTTCTACCAGATAGTGTTGCCTTAGAGAACAAAAAAAGTATGTTCAGTGACTGCCTGAGCCTACGTTCTCCTCAAGTACATTTTAGATCGGACCTCCAGACAGTGGTAAGGTGACAGAAAACATGATTTTCCTTGATATAATAAATTAATCAATCTAGGCCTAGCTGCTCTACTTTGCTCACAGTGAAATATGCATTTTACATGCAGTTGGAAATCTCCTGTCACTGAGCTCTAACCAAGGGCCAGGACTTGCCTGTCTGAGGCACTGGGACATACACAGAAGATCCCATCTCTGACTAGTGGTCAGTTTGTTCCTGTCCCTGCTTGACCCTTTCTCCTCTGTAAGGTCTGCTTGGAAATCCCGCCCCCAAAAGTTATTCACCATCCACTTTGACAGTTGCTTCCAAGCTCTTTCCACATTATCTTTTAAAAAAGAGCCTCGGCAGCATAACTGAAGCTCCTTGAAAAAAAAGGCTCAATTTATTAACTGCCCTGCCTCATATCTTCCACCAATATGTATCTAATGAATAATAACCATAATAACTGTATCATTTATTGAACACTGATAATAAGTGCTTTTCCTGTATTCTCTCATGGAACCCTATCAGCAATCCTATGAGAGAAATACCCAAATTACCTATAATTAATAGAGGAGGAATCCAAGGCATAGAGGGGCCTAAAAAGTTACTAGTTCTTAGTTAGGTGGTAAGTGACAGAGCAGCCACTGTGCAATCAGAGAGAGGTGGCATCAAGCAGTTTACAAACTGAAAAAGAAGGCTGAAGATACTACGCTCAGCCTGAAGTGAAAGTGTACAAAGAGTGAAACTGGCTGTGGAGTCTCCTTCCAATAAAACGCTAGATCCCAGAACAAAGAGTCACGTTCCAGCGTCTCCCCCTGATATTCTGATTCTGGGAAGATGGCCTGATGAACACTAAGTGATTTTGACTTGGATAACAATCTGTCCCATATACCCACATCTCAGAAAATGCACGGTAGTTGCTGTCATGTTGTAGTGGAACCTCATGCTCTGTGGTGAGAACAGGCAGAGGTTCCACCCATGCTTGTGCCCTGAGTGCTAATTGGCCAGGTACCTCATCAATCATCCTGACAGGACAGCATCAAGTCATTGTTCTTCAGGGAGCATTAGGACTTGGGCCTTCCTTTGAGGCTATAGTTTGATGCTTCCACAATTCACCTGGCACCTTAGAAGAACATTTGGATAACAGACACCTGGCATATTTCCTCTTCTTTATTTTAAAGAGTTATAGGCAAAAAGTGGGTAGTGGTGAAGGGTGGAGAAGATTTAGAGGCAGGCAAAGAGCATCAGGTGAAATAGAAAAACATGCAGCTGGTGTCCCAGGTGACTGTGATTCTGTCTCTGATATTAGTAGTTTTATGACCTTCAACAATTCACATTACCTCAGAGTCTGGTCTGTACATCATTAAAATGAATCAGGTGAGCCCTGGCTGGTGTGGCTCAGTAGATTGAGTACCAGCCTGCAAACCAAAGGGTTGCCAGTTCAATTCCCAGCCAGGGCACAAGCCTGGGTTGCAGCCCAGGTCCCCGGTAGGGGGCGTGTGAGAGGCAACCACACATTGATGTTTCTCTTCTTCTCCCTTATTACCCCTCTCTCTAAAAATAAATAAATAAAATCTTTAAAAAAATTATTCAGGTGATTTTGTCCTTAGTGTTTATCAAACAAAACATATTGGTATGTTAAATGATACTGTAAACACATTTCTTTTTTTTAAAGGGCAAATTCATAAAATAAATTCACCTCTGCCAACCCCTCTCCCTAGAAATGGTACACAGAGCAAGTTATTGCCAGGGAAACTAACTGGTAGTTTAGAACAAGTAGTGGATACATGTTTATACTTCACCAGCTGTCACAAGGCATTAACACAATGGCTGGTTCAACTTTCTCACATGCAGAAACGGTGTCCTTGTTGTGTTGAGTTACAGTGTGAGATGGTCTCCTAAATGATTTCTGGGTCTCTGAGAGCTTGGCTCACCATTCATAATACATAGTAGCTTTTGAAAATTTCTTTCTCCAGTCTTTCAATTAAATCTTATGCTGTATCTTTTATGAGATATTTTCTTTTCATAGGTAAATCCTACCAATCACAGAATGCAAAATGATCTTCTTGTCATAAGATCTGAAATAATGCAAGGCAGTTGTCCCAAACTTTTTAAAAATTGCTTGTAATTGGCATTTCTACAATATTTCTTTCCTGTCGACATAAAGTTTTAGTGTGAATTTTCCGGAAGAGTATGCATTTCTAGGTCTCACGGGAGTAAAGATGAGTTTGGAGAACATGAAGCCCCACATCTGCCTTGTCGGGGACAGTCAGTCCCGTCACAAAGCACTGCTATTCTTAGATGTTTGCATCTGTCTAACTTTAGGCTTGTCTGCCTGCGTTTTAAATAGTAACCCTTTGGACATCAACCATGAGTAATTGCATGTTTTGAAGACTACTTAGCACATGGTTGGTGCTCAATAAACGTTAAATAACTGAAAATGTTAACAATAATCATATTTGCAAGCACATTGAGCAAGATTGTTCCTAAATATGTTTCAGGGGAGAGCTCAGTGCATTGTTGGCAGGCAAACAACGTGGAATGATAATAACACCAAATGGTCCTCTTGTTTTTTCCAGAAAATAAAAGGGAAATTTAGTGACAAACTGATTTTAGGGTCTGTAGTAAACAGAATAATGGCCTCTTAAAATGTCGGTGTCTTAATCCCTGGAACCTGTAAGTATGTGAGGTTATAACAGGAATTAAGGTTGCAGGTGAAGTTAAGGTCGTTCATCAGCTGGCCTTGATGAGCTGGAGGTTTTCCTGGGTTATCCAGGTGGGCCCAACACAATTCCAAAGTGTGGGGGCTGGGGGGCAGTTATATTTTCATTTCCTAATAAATGGAAGGGAGGGTAGGCAGGGATAGAGATTTGAAGACACTACATTGCTAGCTTTGAAGATGAAGGAAGGGGCCTTGAATTGAAGAATACAGGTGGACTCTAGAAGCCAGGAAAGGCATGGGAAAGAAGGTTCTCCCCTGAGCCTCCAGAAGGAATGCAATCCTGCCAGCGCCATGATCTTAGGACTTCTGCCTTCAAAAATGTAATGTAATAAAAAAGTTATCTAAGCCATGCATTTCGTGACAGTTTGTTACAGCAGCAAAACAAAACTAATACAGAGTCTCATTAGTAGACATTTGGGGTGACCATTAGTGATGAGTAGTTGCATGTGTTCTGGGTAGTACCTGGAATATTATCCAATATTACCTCAAAAAGATAACAACACAGAGAAAAGGCAAAGCACAAATCAGATAGTGTTCTCCTTCTGCACTAACATGTTAGTCACGATGAGCCACATGTGGCTATTGAGCACTTGTGGCTAATATGATGGAAAGTGAATTTAAAAGTTTATTTAGTTGTAATTAATTTAAATTTAAATAGCCACTGGTGGCTAGTGACTACCATATTCAGCAGTGCAGATTTAAAGACTTGTATATACAGGGAATAAGACAAATTTTCAATTCACATACATATTTTTCTTATGGAACCATATGATGGAAAAATCAATTAAAGACTTAATATTTTTTATAAAAAAATATTACATTTGAATAAAATCTGTGTGGGCAGTAGAATGTATATATAGAATCAAGGGGTGGAGGCAGGTAGATAAAATTTCCAAATTATAAAGTAGATCCTGCTCATCTATATTTTTTAATTGGACCATTGTGAATATTATATACTTATAGTGCCTTAATTCCTTAGATACGTTTATAAGAAGAGGTAGCACTTTTATTTTTAAATGTCAATATTTACCATATGTAAAGCATCGTGTGTATCCTTGGTAATAACTGTATTTCAGTAACTCTACGACACTATTTTTTCACATTTCTGAAATGGGGGGGCATCTTCCAATGAGGGCGGGTCACAACTTGACAGCATCTTATCTCCTTAGCTGTGGGTAACACAAAGCAAAAAGTGTGATGCATAATATCTTGCAATCAATATGCTTTTAGGTTCTAGGATATATGACATGGTGGGGGTTCAGAACAAACCACCCCAAGATGTGCCTCAGTGGTGTGAGGATTATTTTGAGGTAAAGGCAACCAAGACCCTCAGGGCTCAAGAGAAACTTCTCTCCCCTTAACTATCTAGAACACTTTAAATTAGGACCTTGGCCCATCATATGAGTTAAAACCAGAAATGACTTCTTACCTGTCCAGACGGTAGGGCAAGTAGTAATTATTGAACAAGCGCTCTCCCCACAATCACCTTCCGAAGCCCCAAGGTGCCCTGCCTCACCTCTAGCTCAGAACGTCTCATATTCCCGTTTTCCCTCTCTGCCCCTGAACCTCCCATGCACAGTGCATACGGGGTCTCTGACTGTCTTATGTATGCAGGGGTCCCATGCATATGTATGTATTGAATTTGGTTATTTTCTCTTATTAATCTGTCTCATGTTTATTTGATTACTAGACCAACCTTGAGGGTAGAGACAAGTTTCTTCCTCCCCAACAAAATGAAGATAAAACTTTTACGATATCAACTTGAAAATGTGTGGGGATACATAGGTTTTCAGAATTCTGCAGCTATGTGAGCACATGTTTATAGACCACTGATGTAGACCACTTCCTGCTCAAGTTCAGTGTTTTAATCACAGCTTCACAGATAGTAACACAGAAAAAAAGCAGAACACAAATCAGATAGTGTTCTCTATCTGCACTAATGTGGCAGTCACAACAAGCCACATGTGGAGGTTGAGCGCTTGTGGCTAACACGACAGGGATGGCTTTGACTAGTCAAAGAAGGTGTTGCGAACTGGGGGTGACAGTGGAGGAATCTGGAGCTCTCACAGAAATCCAAGCACAGAATGTTCAGGCTGATCTTAGGACCTCCAAGTCATTTTCCCAAGACTCTCACCATTTCTTATGGGCAATGTAATTTCTCCTCTCTGTTTTTTTATATCTGCCTCATTTTTCTGCCTCTCTCAGCAGAGAAGCTTTTTCTATCCACCCACTAGGGCTCAGATAATGGCCTCAGATTTTTCAGGTCAGCAACCTATGGCTCACTGTTCCCAAACCAAGGAGAGGGTTCTGATTTATTCAGCTCAGATAAGATGTCCACTCCTGATACAAACAACTGTGACTTGGATGGATGATCCATTTAATGCAATACAAACATCACTGGGGACAGAAGGGGTGGTGGGTGAAAGCAATTCCCGAAGATGGGGGCTGTGAGTAGGCAGGCAGCCACAAGGGCGCCATCTACAGTCAGCAATAATAACAACACCTCCATAGTTCTTAACATTGCCAAGACCATGATAATTGCTTCAAATACATGAACTCTTTTAACCCTCACTGTAATGCTAGGAGGTAGGTACTGACATCTGCATTGTATGGATGTCCTCATACAAAGGCACAGAGAGCTCTGGTAAACTGTTCAAGATCACACATTCGATAAGTGGTACAGCCTGGATTCAAATCCATTGAACTAAACTGCCTGAGCAATTTCATCTGTTCGTACCTAGACTTTCTGATGGCTGCACTGAGCACTGAATTTCTGCGTCAAGAATTTGTAACTAATAAGTAAATGGTAACAACTGATATTTATCACATGACTAAAAACCATTGGAATTAAGGGGCAAGGAAAGAAGAAATATGGCATTTTTAATATCTACTTTATTCCAGGTAGTTTGTATACATTATGATATTTTATACTCACTATAATCCAAAGAAGTAAGGATAAAAACCTCATTTTACTCTTAGAGAAAGGAGTTCAGAAGATCGCATAACTTGCCTAAAGTCTCACCACCAGGCGGTAGCAAAGCCAGAGTCCAGACCCAGGCCTGACACTGGGGCCCCTGGTCTTTCCTCTACATCCCTCTGCCAAATTGGCGTTGAAACAAGGTGACGTGCAAGGCAGAGAATAATTCAGTCAATCGTGAAACAAATAATAAGAGTCAACTTCCTCAAAGCAAAGCAAAGTCATTTTTCAAAATTCACTTACGAATACATGTGTCTGATTAATCTGATTAGATATATTTACTCTCCATTTCCTTTTGCTTGTACAAGGATTAATGTAGCTGTCCCCTATTGTCTGTTGCAGGTATTGAAGTTTCTATTGAAACAAGGAAAAGTTCTCGCCAATTCTTTGCCTAAGATACAAGTGCATGATAAAGCTTATTTTTGTTTCGTCCTTTTTGTAGCTAATTCTTTGCTTGTTGATTTAAAATGGATTCTCAGGGGCTTACAACATAAGTATTTTAACTTCTAAAAGCAAGAATAAATCTTTATATTAGTCAACATTGATACACAGTGGGAGGCTGACATGACAAGCAGGCCCTGTTGGGCCCCTTTCAGTGCTAGGAAACTATCTCGTCATATTCAGTCCAGTAGTCACTGCAGAAATAACATGTCATCCTTAAAGGGGATTGGTACAAACCATCTGAATTCAAGATAGCGTCTCTGAAAATTTACTTACATGTTGTTTTTGTTTTCGTTTCTGTTCAGTTTTGCATTCACCCAGCTCATAGTACAACTGCAATTGAGGTGATGTCTCACCAATAAAGGCAGGATGGGGATTGAGACATTGGGTTTAAATGTAAAATTAGAAAGTGATTGGGCCCATCTGCTGTAAAGAACCAAGTGGGTTACCTTCAGACTTCTGGCCAAGATGGAGTCGAAGGTAGATACACTTTGCCTCCTCGCACAACCAAAAGGAAAACAACAACAACTTTAAAAACAAAAAATAACCAGAACTGCCAGAAAACCAAACTATATGGAAGTCCGACAACCAAGGGATTAAAGAGGAAACATTCATTCAGACCGGTAGGAGGGGTGGAGATAGGCAGCTGGGGCGGAGACCCCCCTGACCCTCTGGACTCTCTCTGAACCAATTGCTTTAATGGAACCACCTTAAAGTGGGGACAGAGCTTATGTGTTCTGGGGCTTCCAGTATGCCAGAGGCCGCAAAAGGGTCTTCAGCTATGTCATCTCATTTCAATAACCTCTTTCAGCCATCATTGAGGAAGCCTTATTTAAGCCACATATTGCAGATGAGCAAACTGAAACTGAGAAAGCGAAGAATATTCTGTAGGGAGCAACACATCTGGGAAGTGACCTAGCTAAGAGTCAAAACCAATCTTGAACTCTAAAACCCACATCCCTTTTTAAAAAATTTTATTTTATCGATTAGACTATTACAGTTGTCCTAATTTCCCCCCCTTTGCCCACCTCCACCAAGCTCCACCCCAGGAAATTCCCATACCATTGTCCATGTTCATGGGTCATACATATATGTTCTTTTGCTACGCCATTTCCTATGATGTACTTTACAACCCTATGACTATTCTGTAACTACCAATTTGTACTTCTTAATCCCTTCCCCTTTTTCACCCAGCCCTTGACTCTCTTGCCATCTCACAACCATCAAAATGTTCTCTGTATATATGATTGTTTCTGTTCTGCTTGTTTGTTAATTTTTGTTTTTTAGATTCAATTATTGATAGATATGTGTTTGTTGTCATTTTATTGTTCATATTTTTAATCTTCTTCTTCTTGAAGATGACCTATTAACATTTCATACAATACTGGTTTGGTGGTGATGAACTCCTTTAGCTTTTTCTTGTCTGGAAAGCTCTTTATCTGTCCTTCAAATCTAAATGATAGCTTTGCTGGTAGAGTAATCTTGGTTGTAGGCCCTTCCTTTTTATTACTCTGAATATTTCTTGCCAATCTCTTCTAGCCTGAAAAGTTTCTTTTGGGAAATCAGCTGACAGTTTTATGGGGGCTCCCTTGTAGATAACTAACTGCCTTTCTCTTGCTACTTATAAGATTCTGTCTTTGACCTTTAGCATTTTAATTATTATGTGTCTTGGTGTGGGCCTCTGTAGGTTCATCTTAGTTGGGACTCTCTGCACCTCCTGGACTTGTATACTATTTCCTTCACCAAGTTAGGGAAGTTTTCTTCCATTATTTTTAAAAATACATTTCCAATTTCTTGATGTTTCTATTCTCCTTCCAGCAACTCCATCATTCGAATGCTGGTGCTTTTTAAGTTGTTCCAGAGGCTCCTTACACTATCCTCTTTGTTTTGGATTCTTTCTTCTTTTTGCTGTTCTGATTGGTTGTTTTATGCTTCTTTATATTCCAAATTGCTGATTTGATCCTTAGCTTCACCCACTCTACTGTTGATTCCCTGTAAATTGCTCTTTATTTCAATTAGTGAATCCTTTGTTTCTGACTGGACCTTTTTATGCTGTTGAGTTTCTCACTAACTTCCTTGAGCATCCTTGTAACCAGTGTTTTGAACTCTTGTCGCTTACTTGTCTCCCCATTTTGTTTAGTTCTTTTTCTGGAGTTTTATTCTGTTCTTTCATTTAGGCTATGTTTCTTTGTCTCCTCATTTTGGCGGCCTCCTATGTATGTTTCTGTGTATTAGGTAGAGCTACTATGTGTCTCAAGCTTGGTAGAGTGGCCTAACATAGTAGGTGTCCTGGAAGGTCCAGTGGCACAGGCTTCCCTGTTACCCAAGCTGCGTACTCAAGGTGCACCCACTGTGTGGGCTGTGTATGCCCTCCTCTTAGAGTTCAGCCTTGATTGCTATTGGCATGTCTAAGGTCAGCCACCATCTGTGTTCTGTCTAGGGTCACACAGCATAAGCTACAAAGCAATCTGCAGATGGCTGCTACTTATGCCGGGCTTAGAGGTTCCCAGGTGAGGCCAAGTTGTGAACCAAGGCTGGCTGCTCCTAGTGCTGTGCCTGGGGCTTGCTGAAGCCAGGTGCTGCTTGTCTGAGAAATTTTAGGAAAGTCTGAAGCATGGGCCAAGATAAGCAATTTGTATAGAAAAGGCACTGGAAACAGATTGGATGGACCCAACAGTTGGGTGGGGCAGGGGTGCAGGAATCACCAGGGTGAGGCAAATGGTATGGGTCAGGTGATGGAGCCTCAGATATGGCACCCACCTGCTGGCTCTGTAGTTCTGTGTGTGGGGGGGGCACAGAAAAGAAACAGTGGCCTCTGCCATCACTTCCATCTGGGAGAAAACTGTCCCCCAGTTCTTGCCCTGATGCCAGACAATTCAGTTCCTTTCCGTATGTCTCTGATGCCTTTAAATCTGCTGCCCTGGGGCTGGAGCTGCCATGGACTCCAGCATTTCCTGGCTTCCACAGCCTCAGTCCCCACTGGTTTTTACAGTCCAAAGTTATGCAGACTTCTCTTCCTGGCACTGGAACTCTGGGCTGAAATGCACATCCCTTTTATTTCACCATGAGATTTCTATGGATACAACCCTGATGAGCTGAATGGAGTAACAAGCAAACAGGGGTTATTAATGAGGGCTTCCCAGAAAATCTGTTTATGATATGTTAAGTTGTATTTTACTATCTGAGAAGAAAATCATTCTGCTTCCAGGCCTAGATTCTCAAACCCATCTTGTATATGTTTTCCAGAGTATTCCTCCCAAAATGCCATTGTCACTAAGTTACTTTCCTGCAAAAAACAAGTCACCTATTATAATATTCTAGAGCCTTACTCTACAAAGGAGAGGAAAGAAAATGAGGAGGCTTGAGAGAGAATCAATCAGAGTACAAGGCCCTGGCTGGTGTAGCTCAGTGGCTTGAGCATGGGCCTGGGAACCAAAGGGTTGCCACTTCAATTCCCAGTCAGAGCACATGCCTGGATTGCATGCCAGGTCCCAGTAGGGGGTGCACAAGAGGCAACCACACATTGATGTTTCTCTCCCTCTTTCTCCTTCCCTTCCCTCTGAAAATAAATAAGATCTTTAAAAAATATATACACATACTTTTAAAAAAGGGTCAGATCAAAGGTACAGGAAGGAAATCAACCTGAGAAAAGAGAAGGGAACGTTCTTCCTCTGAGATACAAAGGAAAGATAAGAAAATGAGTTTAAAGCTAGACCTTTGGAGGTGGAATGTTCTTAGAAGGGAATCTCATATGAGAGATAACATATGTGGAAACATTTCAAAAAGATCCTCCACAGACATAGGCTCTTTGGGCATCTGCCACGAGTCATAAAAGGAAATCTGGCTCAAGAGATGAAAGTAACATTCTGCAATAATGAGAATACTCTGCCTGCTGGGCTCCTGTGCTGCCAAAACATTCATTCTGAAGTAATGTTCATGTGAGGACACTGTGATATACCACCCAGATCTCCCTGAGATAAAAGACCTGCTGCCCTGGCTTCTGGGAGTCTGTCAGGCAACAGCCTTCAGCTGTCAGCCCCAAGGGAATGCCTCAGCTGCAATGAGCCATCTCATCCAAGGTCATGCCCCCTCCCGGGCAGCTAATATCCAGTGGCTAAGTCATGATGGAGTATAAAGACCTGACTGTATGGCTCAACTTGGGGCAACCTCAAAGACCATCTTAGCTAAAGAGTTCCCCAATGGGGTTGGCCAAGGCTTTCACTGGATCTGCATTGTATCTCCACTTCTTCCTCCATCCATGTCTGCTGCTGCCCCTCCCTTTCACAGGTGTGGATCCCAAGGATGCTCCTTAATAAATATTCTGCACACTAAGTACAATCTCAGGGTCTATTTCTGCAGCAATCCAACCTGCCATAGAACTTTTATGAGCAAGGAGCCAAAAGCAAAAAAGTAAATCGGTGTGCCTTTTGCCATACCCCAATCCATTCAGATTATCACAAAACAGCACAAAATCTCTCATCTTGGGCCTTGGGTAACTGCTTAAGCAGGTTTGTTGGTTAGCTGAATTAGTACCAAAACAGCCTCCCATGATCGAATATTCTTATTTTCAAAAAACTCACAATGACTTCTCCTTATTCATAAAGTTTTATAGGGTTAGACAGTTTCTTCTTTACTATACACATATCCACTCAAATCAAGATTGATTAAACACCGACCCAGGCACTGCTCTAGGAGCTAGGGGTGCAAAACTGAAACAAAGTTCTACTGAAATAACGTGCAGAGGGCGACCGTGGAGGCACGAGAGCAATCTTTTTCCCGTCCAGATGAGGGGGAGACTGGAGTTTCAAAATGGCAGAAAGAAGAGTAGCTAGAACACAAGGCAACTGTTGCCTTTATCATCAGCAGCCAACCAGAGAAGTAGAGAACGCAGATCATGGAGTCAGACTGTGTGGGTTTTAATCCTGTCATTGTCTTTCCAGTTCTTACTAGATAAATTACTTAATCTCTCTTGCTCTCAGTTTCCTCTGCTATAAAATAGTGATTGTGCTAATAAGCTTAGGCAGCCATAACAAAATAGACCGTGTGGCCTAAACAACAGGAATGTATTTCTCACAGTTCTGGAGGCTGGGAAGCCAGGAAGTCCCAGATCAAGATGCTGGCCAATTTGATTTGCTGGCAAGGACTCTCTTCCTGGCTTACAGATGATCAGCTGCCTGCTGGGCCCTCACATGGTGGAGAGGGGCCGTATCTCTTCTTATAAAGATACTAAACCTGTTGTGAGGACGCCACTCTCATGACCTCTCAATCTAATTACTTCCCTAAGTCTCCATCTCCAAATACTATCACATTGGGGGTTTGGGTTTCAATATATGATTTGGGGGGTCACATAATGCAGTCCATAGCAGTGATACAAATAGTGATTTTCCCAAACGATTGTTGTGAAGATTAAATGAGCCAATATAGACAGTGACTGCTACATATTACATGCTCTGTTGGTAAGGGCTAGTTGTTAATATTAAAGTCACAAAAACTGGGAGATGTCTAATGCACCCAGGTCCTCCTTGCTGGAGTTCAATTCCTTTGGGCATCATGTCTCTCAAAGGAAAAGAGAAAATGAGCTTATTCTTGGGAATTGAGAATGGGCTATTTTCATGCAAATATTGGTTCTGAGAGCCCTCAGCAATCAATTATTACTAAGGTGAAAATCTCCAACCTCTTTATTTCCCTCACTTCATACCTCCCTCTCCCCCCTCTCTTTCTTTGTGATCAAATGCCTAACAATCTCAGAAACATGTCCACTCAGGGGATTACTCTTGTTAAAGAATATTTAGCTTTTAATCCCACAGGGTACAAGCAGGTTGAAATATAAGACATCATAGAAAAAGAAGAATTGAGCAGGGTTAATCTAGAGGTGAGAGGTGAAAAGGGGTGAAATGGAATCCAAAGTAAACCCATCTTGATGAAAATACCAGTTAACTTTAAAAGGGACAGGCAATGGTTAGTTTTGCAGCCTATCAGTAGCTCTGGAATTGTGTTCAAAAACAGTACTTTTTATTTGGCTTCCATACCTTCTTTCCCTCCATAAGGTTTCAGTGTATTTTCTACTGGAGTTAGATTAGTGTCTGTTTCTGAAGATGTGGCATTAATGTCCTGAAGTAAGCAAAAGGAGATTTCAAAATCCTTTTGGCTCAGAGAAATGGATTTTCCATTCCTTTCTGGAATTTTTTAGGTCTTATCCCTACTAGGCTGCTGAATCTACTGGCAATTGTTGACAACTTGATTATTTTGATTATTGCCATCTTCATTATTTCCATTGTCTTTAGACTGTAAAGTTGACCGTCCAAATCCTTAGAGCCCTTTAGCTCTTCCTGTTTATTTCCTGCTTGGTTCTCCTCCTTCTTTAGGAAGAATGGAGAAAGTCTTTTATAATTAGAATGAATGATGATGAAAAAAATGTGAACATAAAGTGCCAAGGTAAGGAGGAAAAGGGTCCCCTTGTACTTTTTTTAAATGATAGAATTATTGAGATATAATTCACATATCATAAAATTCACCCTTTTAAAGTGTACAACTCGGCGAGTTTTAATACGTTTAAAGTTGTGCATCCATCACCACTATCTAAGTTCAGAACATTTTTTCACTCCAAAAAGAAAGCCCATACCCACTTGCGGTGACTCCCTGTTGTGACCTGCCTCCAGCCCTGGCAACAACTAATCTACTTTCTATCTCTAACAATTTCCCTGCTCTGGATATTTTAATATAAATGGAATTATATAATATGTGGCCTTTTTGTAACCCGCTTCCTTCATTTAACATCATATTTTCAAGGTCTCATACATTCTTGATAGGGTGCAAAGTGGCTCAGGAGCTGGAGGAAAATGTGTCAATATCAATTAAAATAAAAGATGCCTATATTCTGGCTCAGAAGCATTATGTCCACAAATTCATCCCTCAGAGATATTCCCATAGAAAGACAGTTGTACTAAGAAGTTTGTTGCAGCACCAACAAAGATTGGAATAAGACCAAAGCCAGTTGGTCAGGGGCCTGGCTGGATGTGCTAGGGGCCGACCCCACGGGGAGTGTGGTGCAGTCCTTCACGGAGCGGGTCGGGTTCTGTACAGAATAATGTGGAGTGATCTCCAGAATCTACTGATAAGTGAATAGAAGAGAACACGGTGAGACGGAGAACTGTTGACTGTCATCTGTATAAAAAAGTGTGCACGTACCTTACATATTTACATATATACATGTGTGTGTTTTATATAGAGGGGTTGGGGGGGAGAAGAAGGAGGAGAGAAGATCTGTTTCTAGTAGAATGTCTTAAAAATGACTAACAGTGGTGGTCTCCAGGGAGGGAAAGGGGAAATGGGGATCTAGGAGACAGAGAGGGGAAGAGGAAAAGTCTTGTTCCTCACTCTCTCTCTTTTGTTGTTGTTTGACTAATTTACCGAGTACACACAGCTCTGTCCAGAGAGTATCCAGTCATGTACTATGAAAAAGAGACATTTATCAAAGAAGATACAAGAAACATTGTACACAGGACAATGATGCTTCAGTCCCCTTCAAAGTAGGCACCTCAGGACCTCACACAGTTCTCCCAATCACCATCAGCTGTCCCATCGGATTTTCCTGAATCTCATCAGTGGGTTGAAATCTCTTCCCTTTCGAAGATGATTTTAGTTTTGGGAAAAGCCAGAAGTCACAGGGCACCAAATCTGGGCTGTAGTGGGCTGAGTCACCTGGGTGATTTGATGTTTTGCCAAAACACTCTGCACGAGACGTGATGCATAAATAGTATGTGCTGTGGTGACGCTGCCAATCACCAGTTGCCCATAGGTGCGGCCTTCTGAGTCATCTGAATGGTTTCCACAGAGGAATGTTTGAGCTTCACACAAAATTTGATTCGGACTCGTTGCTCCACCTTCTCAGTCATTTTGCACGGCCACACAGTGCACACACTCACTCAACAGCGTCTACTGCCCCCACTGACTAGTACAGTGAAGTCGTCACTGTACATGAACATGCGTTCCAGTCCACTCTCCTTGGTCACCAGGTTACACTGATGTCACACAAACCATTCTCATTATATTAACAGTAGCTGCACTTTTTCTGGATAGACCTCGTATGCCCTTAGGAATTAAAATGGAGATGATGTTGATAAAGTTTATTAAGTCACTGCATGGGCATATTAGGGTCTGTGGACCATACAAGGAATCCCACAGCCTCTGTCCTCAGGGTTTTGGGGTCAGTCTCAGCTGGGACTGACACCCAGGTAGCGAGGACCCATTTCAGTGAAGCATGTAGATCAGTGATTTAAAGAAACTCAGCAATTTCTGTTATGTTCCCAGAGGCCTGTTGTCACCTGCACTGCACTTTTACCTGCCAATTAGGGCAGATAAATGCACTTTGATGTTAAAGACTGGCTGGAAGGGAACTTCAGAGCTGTTTACTGAACCCCCTCCCTCCTCACATCGTCTCTTTTCTGAATGCTCCTGACCTCATGCTGCCTTTTGGGAGCTGTTCTGAGTCCCTGTTTACACTCCAGATCTCCCTTGAAGAGAGCTGCCAGCATCGGGTCTGGGATGCAGCCCATTATCTTAATGCTCCCTTGACCCTTGGTGGAAGCGCTGACATTTCTGTCCTGTATCCACAGCTTCTCTCGCATCGACTGAAACACTGACCCCAAGCGGGAGAGAAGTCTAGCCATGCTCCCCACCTCCTCACCACTGCTCTCTGCAAAGTCAAGTCACTGAAAACTTGATTCCTACCAGACCTCATTTTACAACCACTCCCACTGGGGTAGAAGTAAAAGTTGAAGTGAAAGACAGAGTGTGTAACTTCTATTTTTAAAGGGGGTGTTTAATTATGGAAGGCATGGTTAATATTTTAATACTGTTTATAATGGCTTCCATTTATTTTCTCAGCCAATAAGAAGGAAGAAGCCCTGTTGCCATAGCCAGGATCTGATCTAATTCCTCCCCAGTTACACAGAAGTCCCTCTGTTGCCGGGCAGAGTAAAACGTCACTGCACACCACGCATTAAAACTCACCTGTATTCACTGGACAGCTTTTAAGATATCTCTTCAAACGGCCTCAGTAACCTCTTTCATCAAGACGGGTGAGAATATGTGAAGTATTCCTTCCTGTTTGAGTAACACCTATTAAGAAGGGTAGTAATTAAAAGAAAATCATAATTTTTAAACCAAAGGGAAGCTGTTGCTGGAAACATCCAGTTATTGGCACATGAGCTACCACGTACATACACTGCAATTAGTAATGAAACAGCAAACTCCAGCGAGCTTTAAAACAAAGCCTCTCCCAAGAAAGATCACCATGGAAGTAACTGTCCCGTTTGCACGTGGGTGTGAAACGTCCCCCTTTCTCTGCACTGCTCTAGCCCTCTGCTTGGCCAGCACTACTGGCTGCAGCTTAGCCCAGAGAGACCAACACAGGCATTTTCCAGTGCCCTTGCATTCCTCAGCTATCCACTTGACCTTGAAGACTATACAGAATGAAAGGAAACCGCTAAAGCTAGCTTCATGGATGTCTTAAGGTTAACTCCTTTTCAGAGATCCCACCCATGAAACATCAAATCCTCTTCTCCTTTCCAACTGCCACTGCCCTAGAGCACTGATTTTCACCCGGTGTGCTTGCTGCAAGCGTTTTTAAAGCATGCAATTCCTGACTATGTAGTCAGGGGCACAGACCTCTTTCCCTTAGATTTTCAAATGAAAAAATGACAACAGCCAACACAATAGCCACCCAGTATGAATGAATCAAAATTATACCTATTTTTTTTGTCAGATGGGCAAAAAAATACATTTTTTGGTGTGCCACAGAATTTTAGTGATTAGTATAGGTGTGTCATGAGATGAAAAAGGTTGAAAATCGCTGCCCTGGAGCACAGTGGTCTTATTTCTGGCAGCACGTTTCCCGCCCCCGCCCCCGCCCCCGCCCCCGCCCCCGCCCCGGTGAAGGCGGCAGCGGAGGCTACAACATACCAGTGTCAACGCCCCACTCCGGAGACTCTCAGTGAACCAGTGTGTGTGGTGCCCTGGGACTGGTATTTTTAACACTCCCCTGGGTGATTCTAAAGCACAGCCCGGGTGGGGAAACACTGGAGCCCAGTACGATCCTTTCTCGTCTTTCACCTGGATGAGGCGAAGGCCTCCTAAACATCCCTGGTCCTCTGCACCTGCGGAAGTCATCTTACTGTGCCGCAGTAACAATTTATTTCCTCTGTTAGTCTGAGTTTGATGAAAAAAATGAGAAAATAATGATAGGCAGAATTTTAAAATATATCAATTATAATCAGAAATAATGACATTGATTATTTAATCTTTCCTCCCAGATTTTTTCTTATGCATAAGTATATAAAATATGTATTTACAAAAATAAGATCCCACTACAATTGTCCTCTATAGCCTTGTATTCTCCTGTAACAATGTACTGTGAGCACATTTTCCTATCAGCAGATACAGAGCCACGTCCTTTCTCTTGGCAGTGCGGCTTCTACGGGGCCGTGCGGTTGTTTTTAACCAATGCTTTCTTTAACGAGTGCAGCGCTTACATTGTTTCCTCATGGGTTTTTTATTTATTTATTTATTTATTTTTTGCTTTTGGGGGCTTTAGTTTTGTTTTGCTATTATAAACAACATTGGAATGAACCATTTGGAACAAAGATTTTTGTGAATTGACTTATTTTCTCAGAGTATATTTCTAAAAGCAAATTTGTTGAGTCAGTGTAGCTATTCATTCTGATACGTATGACAAACAGCTCTTGTAAACCAGGTCTGCACCCCTGGTCTCACAGCGTCTGTTCTCTGCTCCTTCACCAACACTGGGTAAATGAAAAATGGTATATACCTATTATAATTTGCTTAGATTACTTGTGTAATTGAACATGTTTCATCTGTCTACTTGGGTATATTAATTTCTTCTTTTGCCCATTTTCTAGAGGTTTTTTTTATTTTTCTTATTTGTCCATATGAGCCATTTATATATCAAGGCTATTAAATTTTCCCCAATTTGTCTTTTTTAACATTTTAAAAACTTTTTAAAAACATTTGTCTTTTTAACTTTTAATAGTTGTTTGGTGGTACACAACTTTTAAATCTTAACATTTTTAATGTATTAGTTTTTTCTATATAGTGTTAACTTTTTCACATTATACATGGAAAGTTTTTCTCCAAGTCAAAATTATATAAATATTTACTTATGTTTTTCCTAGTACTTTTCTGGTTCCTTCTTTTAAAAATATATTATTAAATTTGTGTGGCTAATTAACTTTGAACATACAAATCTGATCATGCCATTCCCCTCCATAAATCCTTCCCCATCTCTCCATTCCGCATAGGATTAAGCTCAAGTTCAAGTTCCTTCATGCTTCTCACATTATCTGGTCATTCTTTAGCTTCTATGCCCCTTTCATTTTTGCTTTGGGGTTCTTCTTTTTTTTTTTCTAGAATACACTCTAGGAGTTCCCCTTTCCATCTACACATAGCCTCTTACTTCAGGTTCCATGGCAATAAGGACGAAAATTGTTATAATCACTCCAGCATCTAACCCAATGCCTGGAGAAAACAGATACTTATTAACTATTTGTTGAAAAAATAAATAAAAAGTTAGCTTTCCTGGGAAGCCTCCTCCCATGCCTCTGGGCAGAATCTGTTCTTCTATTATGTTCCTAAAACATGTTGCTCCGATCACTATTCTACTATATCATATTTTGTCATTATATCGCATTTTAAGTCAATGGACCCACATCTATCTATCAATCAGGCTCAACTCACATCTTATTTCTTGCTCCTCAGCAAGGGTGGGGCATGCAGTCGGTACGTAGCATATGCTGTTAAATTCAGATAAATGAATTCTAATGAGGTCTCTGGGGTGTGCCCAGACATGTCCTGCATTTAGAAGTAAAGACCCCGACAGTATCTAAAGACAACTAAATTATTAGGTGACAACATCGGCACCCAGGTAAACACTATGATCATCAACAAGGGTGGAAATAGTGCACCATGAAGACCGTGTCTCTGAGTAATGGTGCGGCCATGACGGTAATGCCTTCAAGTGCCTTCACTTCCCACCCTCCACCCTGCACCGCGCTCAGTCATTAAGGGCCACAGCATCAGTGCTGGCCCCAGAGCCCTTCCCTGGGTGGGTTAAAAGACAAACAAGCGAAAATCTCTAGAATCGGTGGGGAATGACAGTGAGCTACCCAACTAACTTTTCTCCAAGAATGTTGTACCTGAAGAATTAGTATGTTTCAAAAGATATTGAGAAATTAGTTACTCATACTATTCCCCTTCACTGCCTGTAACTGAGGAGTTTGATACAATTATTCCCTGTTCTTTTACATCTTTTTGTTTGTTTGTTTGTTTGCACTATAATGGCTTTATCATTTGCCTCCATTTCATTAGAAGCCCCTGAAAATCCCTTTAGGCAGGTAGCAGAGTGCCCATTATAAATGATAATTTTTAAAAAACCTTCCTTTGCCTCATGCCCCATGCCCTTTGCCCAAAGGGCTCCATGCATGAACAACATATACTGAGGCTTTTTTCTAAGATGTGGCCTTGAAGACCTTTAGGAAAGCTACATTACAAATTGGTTCCACTTAGTACCTTGAAATAGAATTGGAGTTTTCTTTGGATGACATCCATGATCATCTCTTTCATTGGACTGACCTTGGGCATGTCATTTTATCATCCCAAGGTTCAGCTTTCTTATCAGCAAAGCAACAATGCGGGTGGGTCTGTGTGATCTCTAAGATTACGGCCCACCCCAGAACTGTATCTAATCACCTTTCTAGAAAGATAGGAAGAAAGAGACCACCCAGGTAGAGAAGGAAGAGCATTCTCTCCTTCTGTCTGGCCCCGTAACCCTACCTTCTGTCAGTCTCCCTGCTACAGATGAGAGATAGGAGAGTAAATTCCCAGCCCGGCACACAAACACACCGGGACTGCCGAGGGCACCTGCATTGTGCCGTCCAGACTGGCCTCCCCCAGCAGAGAAGCCAGACTACGGGCCAACTAAGTGTCGGCTAACTGGATAAACAGCGTGCCAGATTGCTTTCAAATGACATTGTGCTTTCACATATATGCTTAAGTGACTATTAGTGATGGGTTAATTTGTTGCTTCTACAAATGCAAGTCTTTTTTTTTTCTTTTCTTTTAAAATGCCCTCTTGGGTTTTCATCATCAATATGAAGTTTTAAAGCACACGTGTTTTGGAGCTGGGGACCTGTCTTACCCAAGGGGACTGTGGACTCAGAACCTGGATCCTACCAAAGACGATGTTTTATTCCTAAGAGATACTGCATGCCTCCAGCCTTCCCAGGTGCCTGGGCACCCAAGTCCACCAGAACAACACAAAAGAGCATGCCAACAGGACTGCGGCCACACCACTCCTGGCTTTCCCTGAGGAAGCATAAGCTGGGACCAAGGAGAGGTCATTGGGTGGGGCGAGGGGGGAGGGGGAGCATGGTGAGTGTAGAGCAGGCTTCTCTCCCCTCCACACCTGGCCAACACATACAGCCCCGGTGACGAAAGAATGGAGTGAGCACCCCAGGGGTTACTCAGCCCCACCTTCCACCTTCTGGATGAGACATGCCACATGCCACAGGGCTAACATCCTATGTTCTGAGGCTTTCCCATGCTCCAGAAACCAGCCTACCCCACCAGCCTGTCCTTGGACCAAGGACACAGCCCAGCAGGTGCTTGAGCAGACGTAAGTCAAGTAGAGAAGCAGTTAAGAGCACAGGCTGCGGCTCTAAATGCCTGGTTTTATTACCTGGATGTGAACTTGGGTAGATTGCTTAACCTCTCCCTGCCTGTCTCCTCATCAGCAAAATGGAGCTTCAGTGATAATGAGTAAACATAGAGTATAGGGAACAGTGCCTGGCACAGAATTAGACCTCTAAAAGGTGGATTTTATGGGCTTTAGACACCAAGTACGTCCATGGCACGACCTTTGTCCCCCTAGATGAAGCTCATAGAATAATTCACATATATTCATGTTTAATCCTTTGAATCTTTATTCTCTTTCCAAAACTTCCTTTGGCAATGTTGATTTTGATGGTAGCTGCTAGAATAATAATGATGGTGGTAGGTGGGGGTGGGGAAAGCAGGTAGTAAAAGAGGGAAACATATCAGCCATTAACTCCCTAAGAGACATCTTTGAAAGAGCATACAGTTATTGAACAATGAGTAGATTTTACTCATAAAATGCTCATAATATTGCTTCATAGCCCTTCTAACATCAAGGCAAGGTAGACTTAGTCATCAGGCTTGAGAGTAAACTCACTATCAGAAAATGAAGACTACTAAGTTTTAGGGGGGTTGTTTGCTCATTTTTGCATAGCTCTGACCCAACTCTTGTGTTATTTCAAATGATGGGAAATCTGCACATGCTTATAAATTGAATAATATCAATATATGAAACTGATGCATTTTTTTTTCCCCTAGGGGGAACACTGCTTCCCAAAACAGGTCCATTGATAGTCCCGACTCAATTTTCTTTTCTAAAACAAGGAATTTGTATAAACTTGGTGATTCGGAAGGGCTGACACATAACACAGTTATGCTTAACCAGGGCTTGAACCATGAATGCATGAACTTTAATTTGCAAGCCTATCTTTTCAGAGCTAACCAAGTTTAGGGATGTTACGCAGGCTGAATAAAGTCCCACACTAATAAGGAGGGAAGGCTTTTACGAGGCTGATAATTAGTTGAGTAAGCATTGCAGGGCCCTTCATCACATTCAGTCTGGGAGATTAATGTCCGTTCATGCAGATGCTTACGCCAGACCGCTCTGCCCAACACACACGTGTGAGTATTGAGCATTAGAAATATAGCTCACGCTGCCTGAAACTCTAATGTGATTTAACTTTAATTAGTCTAAGTTCAGATACATGTGGCTATTGGCTACCCTGAAAGGACGTTTCTACTGACATCTCTACAATGATATAAAAAGCTGCAACTCATCTTTGTTGAATAAAGGTCAAAGCTTGCAAATAAAGGTCAATATTCCTGCCACAAATCTTTATCAGATTTTTTAAATAGCTAGCAAGCATATCACCAAGATACTCAGTTAGTTTTCAACCTTTTCTTTAAGGCCATAAACATGAGGAAAGAGATAAGCTTAAGGAGAATTTTCCCTTTATTTTCAAGTGCCTATAGTTCTCTAATGTTAAACTGACTTCCTCCAGGACAGATTTTTAGATCAAACTGTCCAAATATGAATATGCAAATGCACTGTCAGTGATTTCAATTCAGGAAGAAGCTGCAACAGAATCTCGTTACTCTAAATGACACAGAGGAATCCTTTTACCCGTTGGCTGTTTCATATCTCACTCTTTTCTTCTGTAAGAACTGTGAATCCCATTAACAGATTTTTCTTCGGTGTCTGAACAATCTATGAGTGACTCACCATTTTGAACATATTGTTGCTGAGCTCTTTGAAGGGCAGAAAATGGGACTGTGGCATGGACGGGCTTAGGATGGGATGAATAGCTAATATGTGCCTTGTTTGCAACTTTTCATTTCAGTAGCTTAAAAACCAATTAAGGAAGGGAATGAAGGTCCTGACTAGATAGAATTCAATTCCCCCCTTTTAATGGATTCAGAGCATGAAGAAACATAAGGGTAATCCATCATTGCATTACTGCCATCATCAGAGTTGTCCGTATTTCAGAGAGTGTTCATTTCCTTCACCCGGAGGACACAGACCTCTGTGTGCTGATTTGGGTGTCAAGACGTATAAAAAAGATGAAAGAGGAGAATTGGAAGCAGCAGCGCTCAGATCAGCACTGAAAACGTCTGCTGTGCATTCCATGGGCCTTGGCTTCTCGTGAGTCCAGACACCTGTCATTAGACTATGAGGCCGTGGGTGGTCCTATTTGTAGCATTTCCAAGCTCATTTGACCCTAGATAAACCTTGGTGCTTTCTAAGGGCCAGCTTAGGTGCAGGACTAAAGAGTGAAAATTTGCGTTCTAACCAACTAAGGAGCCAGGGCCCTTTGATGTTAGCGTGTGCTCGGGACTCGCCGTGGCTGTGTCTTGAGGAACACTGCATCAATGGGAGGTGGCAGGCCACTCACAGAACTGACCACAGAGGGTCAGACCATCAACGATGAGATGGTTTTGGTAGCCAAGGTTATGAATCATTCATATGGATGCCAGGTAGAGGCTCGGACTGGATCTCAATGGCATAGATATAAAGGATGCATTTTATAAGCATGGATTTTTGGATGATTCCACAAAATAATAGTAATCATTCATTGAGCACTTGGTGAGTCTCGCACATATTATCTCCAGTCCTCACTACAATTGCTTTTGATGAGTTCCATTATTTTTCGTCTTTCCCACATAAAGGAATTGAGGCCCAGAGATGATTAAAACCTCACCCAAGATGACACAGATAGAAAGTGACCAAGCTAAGATCGGCACTCAGGACTTTCTGGCTTTTTTTCTGTTTCTCTAAGGTCACAGAGAGCTAGCCGCATGTCCCAGCTCTGTTTCCCAGTATGATGTGTCTAAGGGCAAGAGGAAGAACTTCAAAAAAACATGTTCAGCTTCCTGGCCTGACATCCTACACAGAAAGGAGAGATCTAAAGGCCAAAGGTAAGAAAGAGCCTTGGAGACATTGCTACATTGAGTGGCCAGGGGCCAGTCCGGTACTTAATCACCAGCAGTAACTCAGCTGGGGTCTCTGTAGGTTGAGTGTGAATGTGGCAAACCAACTATTAAAATGTGATATGAGGGATGAAAGTGCTTTGTGTCTTGTTTTGACTTCAAGAAAATTTCCAGTGACTATTGACAAAAATATGCATATAACATATGTATTTTTTTCCTCAGCAATTCTTTCAGCAATTTAACCTATACTTGTGTAAGTGCTAATGGGTGAATGTACAAGGTTACTCCTTGAAGCATTTTGTAATAGTGAAAAAAATAGGGAACCCAAATTTTCATTAGTATAGCATTGATTCAATAATTTACAGGATATCCATGTAACGAAATTCTATACAACTCTAAAAAAGAATAAGGAAGCTCCCTATAAAGTGATATAAGAAGGTGTTTAGCATTTAGGTAGTTGAAAAAAGGAGGCTGTTAAATGATGTTATAATATGCTGTTGGGTGAAAGCAAGAAGAAGAAAAGTATCTCATATTTTCCTTGAAGAACAGGAAGGGTCTATGGAAGAACATGTCAGAAACTAATGCCAGTGGGCACCTGTGGGGCTGGGAAGAAAGAACTTGGCAGATGAGGGACAAAGATAGTAGGGAGAGTTTTATCCTTTTTGGATTTTCCTACATGTGAATATATTAGTAATCAAGAAACAAAGACACAAATGGCATGTCTCATGCTAAAACACACATAACGTATTAACACTCTCACAATATATTTATAGCAGGGCTATGCTCTTTTCTCTAAGAAAGAAGAACAGACTCTTAGGCAAATGGCCAGAGTTCAAATGCTGACCTTCCCACTTTCTATCTGAGTTACATTTTCTCAGCCTCAGTTTTCTCATTTCAAATAAAAAAGGGAAGCAATAACACTATCACTGTGTTGAGGGTTGACCAAGATAATGTGTAACAGTGAAAGATTAATGTTATAATAAGTCCCCGTGCATAGCCGTTGCTGCTGTTCTGGAGCAGTGAACTCTGAGGGCTGGACCATGGGCCTGGCTGAATGTCAAGGACATGAGCTCCAGAACACCCTCCTCCCCCCTCTTTCAGCTTAGAATTTCACCTTCTCTAAGAAGTCTCACTAGGATGGACTTGAGACACTTAGAAGTGCTTCTTCTGTATCTCTCATCCCAGCAATGCAGCCAGCCTCACTGTCCTAGATAAACCCATCCTTACTCCTGGCTGTTGCTTTTGTCACATGAGTGATCCTGGTACTAAAGCAAATCAGTATCAGATTGTAAGTCCCAGGAATTCAGGTTTTTACCTATAGCTGGTGTCTCAAATGTACCCGCTGTGAATGACGTGGGTGACAGTGACACATCTTCCAGGAGAAAAACTACTGACGACATGGATGTTACGCACTTGCAAACTGAGGCACAGGTCTCTGGTTTTCCAACCGTGAGATGTGAAATGGAAGAGAGCTTCTTCAAGGTTGCACCTGGATTGGCGAAGCTGAGATTCCCAGGCTCAGCTGCCTGTTTGGATGGTCAGTTTTGAAACTCACTGCTACCCCGGGCATGTGGCACAGCTCCTCAGAGGGGCTACACTCCTGCGACACGGCCCCCTTAGCTCTTTGCCATCGCTTTTCCCCTACGGCAACACATTCCAGGAGAGAATATTGCCTGCCTTTCAATGAACTTCAGTTTAGCAATCAAGTTTTACTCAGAATTCTCTCTCTGTCCACTGTCCTAAATCTAGATAATTCCTTTTCTCCCCCGTTATGCAAGAAAGGTCACAACTCGCAAACAGCTTAAGCTCCCTTCCACTCCTCTCCTTTCTTCCTTGCTCTTTCTTCCTCCCCGATACTGAGAGGAGGTTCTTCTGCCTTGATGATTTGAACAAAACAATACCTCAGGTCTGGTTACCCCAAACAACTGAGCCCCAGAGTTCAAACCCATCCCCTGTCTCTCAATAAATGACTGAGAACTGGACCATTTCTCCTTCCAAGTCATCCCTGCTTTGCCTCTTCTCTGTCTATGTCCCTTCTCCACTCTTACAGCCCTCGGACCCTGGGACCTCGGACCCCCGAGACTCCGCTTGCTCACCAGGTACGGAGTTGGGCCTGGCACACCCCGGTTGTGCTTGTGCGCCTTCCATCCCTGCCCTGACCACTCCCTGACACCTCTTTCACTTGCCTATTTTAGGCACTCAAGCACAGTCATTAAAAGAAAAAATTTAAAAGATAATTGATTGTGGAAGCACTTATTTTTCAGTTCTCACGACAAATTTGCAAGTTATTCAGTTTTAAACAATGAACTCTTCTCCAATTCATACACCTAATTTAGAACCCCCAAATGTGATTAATTTCAATCCCTAATAATTACTAACATTTCTAGAATGAGTAGTAAGTGCCAAGTACTCTCTGAAGTACTGGTCTCAGGCGGAGCTCCCTAGCACAGCCCGAGATGGGGTTACGGGCAAGCCTGGGAGCACTGTTACTGAGGAGGAGCACGTAAAGGAGTGAGAGGCAGGGCAGGGCAGGGCACGGGGAGAAGCCGGCAAAGTGTGTGTTCTAGAGAGGTCTGGCCTGAGCCTGATTCCATGGGAGCTATGCATGGTGAATCGGACCCCAGCATCGATTCCTTCCAGAAGCAACGGTGCTAGGTGCTGGCTTTTATATCCCTGACCAGTAGGTTATTGGCTGTGGGCCACCCCAAATGGGCTGGGGTGGGTAGAACACATAACAAGCGTCACCAGCAAGACAGCTCCTATCAGGCAAGGGCAAGTTTCTTGGGAAGGGCGTAACCTACGTGTGTTATTAAGTAGCTCAAACCTACAGCAGGTGGAGATGGGTGTGGGTGTCTGTGAAAGGGATCTGCGTGGAGCAGGAATGGCATCTATTACAGCACTTTACAGATGTTAATTTATTCCCCGCGACATTTGAGGGAAGGTACTATTATTGCTATCCCTATTTTACAGAAAAGGGATCAGAGACAGAGAACAACTAAATTGATGAAGGCCACAGCAGAAACATGATTATAACCGAGACTCTCACCCGCTGGGCTTAGCCTCCACGCACAACTGCTCTTCACATGGGAAGACTGGGAGCAGCATAAACGGGCAAATTCCTTTCCTTACCTACTCACTGAGTCGCTCAGGTTGGCAATCATATCCAGGCAAAGTGACTGCAACAGTTCACAAAGAGATAATAAATATTTTTCATTACTGCAACATAAACATTGACTAAGACCACCGCTTCCAAAAACAGAATAAAGACTTATTAGTAATGCCATTGCACCAAAAGCATATATCTCACATGCAAAAATATTGCTTACTCCATTTTTAATCTCACAGCACAGCTCATTATATTTTACTAAATCTCTATTTCTCATAAGCTTAATCAATACCTTAGTTTTAAAGCCTACAACAAAAGTTAAAGACAGTAGAAAATAAACTTTTCATATGCATGTTATAATGATATTTTTTAAATGTCTTAGAGCAGAAGTTCATGTCCTACTTGCCATACTTGTAATCATGTCTGGCCATTTTCTTTTTCCTGGTGTCTTCAATTTAACATGAAGGGTGAGACAGAGTCATAATTTCCAGTGCTATGGTTGTGTAAATGCTATGGAACAGAACTTGATGTTCAAGAAAATGTTTTAAGAACATGGATTAATGTGCTTCTATGAAGGGTGCAGAACATGTTTCTGTCACTCAAACTAATGGCATGCCCCTATAAAATCATTAGCATGTGGAGCAAGGCCAAGGCCAGTTGGCCACTCCCTCCAGGCAAACAAAAGGGTAAAATGCCTTTGGTAATATTATTTTGCCAAACAGCTCCTTGCTTGCCTCATAATAATGCCATAATACTTTCTGAAAATAATGCTAACTCTAAGAAATAGATGCCTTTCACGTATTTCTCATGCATATTTAAAATTCTACCCCCCACCCCAAATAGGAAAAAAGAGCTTTCTAAAATAAAGCCCTAAAGCCTCCTCTTGCAGACAGCTTTGTAGTCTGTCTGTTTAGCATTACTCTTTGAGATCTAGAAACTCTCTCTGGGAACCCCAGCCCATGTGTTTCCTGCAGTGTCTTGGCTGAGCTCAGCAAAGCCTAGGGTTTCACTAGGTGTTAGGTAGTAAGATCTACTGTGACAGTGTGGAGTTCCCCTCTGGGACCTATTAGTAGGTCAGAATACCTAGCAAACCTTCCTAAAAATGGCCCCAGAGGGGCCAGGAAGGTTAACCCCGAGTCACTGTAGCTATGAGGGACCAGCTGAAATGAATCAGCTGAAAGCTCCTGCGGGGCCCTCAGCTTAGATAAGCAAAAGCTTGGAAGGGAAGGGGTAGAACAAGGTCTATTTTCTGACCCTCAGAGGGGAAGGAGGAAGTTGGCTAATTAAATTTGGGGATCCAGGTGAGGATAAAGGCTCCATGATTTGGCTAACCCAGGAAGGAAATAAATTTGTTGGAAAATTAGAATACTGAAACTCTAATTTAACCTTTGGTCCTCTGTGAATGCTTGAAAGTAGACAGATTGGTCTTGGGAAAAAGCAGACGCCTCTGTATTCGAGATTCTCAGGGCTGCCTTGGTGCTTGCTTGAGTAAAGGGGAAGTCTTGCTTGGAGATCATCCAAGGTAGTCTAATTGCCCAAACACCCAGAGGACCTTCGTATAAGTGGTCCTTTGTCCCAGGGCTTTCTGTCCCACCCTAGCATCTCCTCTCTTTCTTATATCTTTAACCTTTCTCTGTCCACTGGCTCCTTCCCCTCAGCCTATACGTTCACTCTGGCCCCCCAGATCCTAAAAGCACCACCAAACCCTTCCGTGAACACGTTACCCTCTCAGGTGGCTGTCCCATTTTCTTCCTGCCACAACTCAACACCCGCTTCCTGTACTCCTTTACCTCTTATTTTTCCCTTGACTCTCCGCAGCCTGGATCCTGCCCCCTATTGGAAAGTTTACTCTCGAAGGCCCCAGTTGACACAGCAATAGCCTCTCCCGCTCAGTTTCTCCAGCAGTTAACACTGTGAGTCACTCCCTTCCTAGAACCTTCTTCATTATCTTTCAATGCTTTCATTGACAGCATTCAGCTGCCTCTCCAGACCACAGTCTCTGAGTCTTCTTTGCTGGCACTTGCTATAGACATTCCCTAAGGTTCTGCTACTTACGTCTTCATCTCCTCACTCCATGCATTCAGCCTTGATGAAGTCATCTATTTTCTTAGTTTCCACAATCTTCTAATATGTTCTACACCCATATAAATGCCCACACCCAGCCTCTCTTCCAAATCCAGGCTTGCATTGCAAGCTATTAGATAACTTGCAGGCATCTCAAATCTGACAGGTACAAAACCGAAGTCATCATCTTCCTTGTTAAATCTTTCTCTTTCCTAAAACTCCTAACTCTTCTACTGGAATCGGTACTCAGTTAGCATTTCTTAGTACCATCTTTGACCTGTTCTCCCTCGTCTACCACATGCAATTTAACTTGAAAATCCTGATGATATTCCCTCCACTTTGTCTTTCACGTCCAAACCCCCTTTTCTACTCCCCCCGGCTTTGTGTAGGCTTCCAGACTGCCTCCATAGCACTTACAGAATTTCTAAAACGTTAGCTAGCCAACTGTCTTCCCATTTCTCATCACTTCCTCTCATTGGTCTCATCCGAAAACAAAGCATCAGGTCATTAAATGAATGACTTTATCCTCAGAAACATGTGGTAGTTCCCTGTTATTTACAAAATAATCCAACCTCCTCAGCCTGAACACCCAGGTCTTCTAGGAAACAATGTCCAACCTTCCTCTTATCACCCTCCCTACCCCAACACATGGGCCTGCTATTCTTCAGCTTGCTGAATATACTCTGCATCTTTTCCCCTGACTTTTTAGAATTTCTCTATGTGAAAACACTTCCTCTAGTTGCAGCCTGCTCAAGTCCTACCCATCCATACTTCTAGGCTTTGCTTAAAGACTACTTCCTTCATGAAGACACTCCAGATGGTGCCCTTTCCTACCCACTCCACCCTCAAAATAATTCATTACTTTCTCACTCCTCCATAACTCTACCCCATAACTTTTGATTTCTACTATAACAGCACTATTCAGAAGTGGTCCATAAAATAGCAAAATCAGCATCACCTGGGAATTTGTTAAAATGTAACCTCATGAGCATGATCCCTGACCTACTGAATCAGAATCATTGGTGGTGGAGGCCAGGATTTTAACAAGCTTGCCAAATGATTCTGAGACAGGCTAGTTCAAGCACAACTGCCTTAGAGCCCTGACCCTAGTGCCAACATTATGTGTCTGAATGTATCTCCCCACCTAGACAATGAACTTCCTGAGGACAGGGCTTGCCATATGGCAGCTTAATGCGAGCTTGTTGACTGGCCACCAGTTGTATCTCTGCTTGCTTAAGTATAATGATTCCATAAAGAATTTTCTGCACATCAGCAAAAGAATCAACCCTTAGAGTATAGGGGTAACAAGATGGCGGCGGAGACGGTAGAGCTCCATAAACTGAAGCTTGCTGAACTAAAGCAGGAATGTCTTGCTCGTGGTTTGGAGACAAAGGGAATAAAACAAGATCTCATCAACAGGCTCCAGGCCTACCTTGAAGAGCACGCTGAAGAGGAGGCAAATGAAGAAGATGTACTGGGAGATGAAACAGAGGAAGAAGAACCAAAGCCCATAGAACTGCCTGTCAAAGAGGAAGAACCCCCTGGAAAAACTGTTGATGTGGCATCAGAAAAGAAAGTGGTAAAAATTACATCTGAAACACCACAGACTGAGAGAATGCAGAAGAGAGCTGAACGATTCAATGTACCTGTGAGCTTGGAGAGTAAGAAAGCTGCCCGGGCAGTGAGATTTGGGATTTCTTCAGTTCCATCAAAAGGCCTGTCATCTGACACCAAGCCTATGGTTAACCTGGACAAGCTAAAGGAAAGAGCTCAAAGATTTGGTTTGAATGTCTCTTCAATCTCCAGAAAGTCTGAAGATGATGAGAAACTGAAAAAGAGGAAGGAGCGATTTGGAATTGTCACAAGTTCAGCTGGAACAGGAACCACAGAGGATACAGAGGCAAAGAAGAGGAGAAGAGCAGAGCGCTTTGGGATTGCCTGATGAGAAACTCAGTGTTTTCTGTTCTCTAGTGGTTTCCATCTCTCTGATTCTTCTTGATCACATATATACCTAAATACAGTTTTGTGCCTAGGTCCTGCCTCGCGATAAGAGAGCATGTACCCCAGGTGCACCGGTGAACTACAGTAGCAGTTTGACTTATTGCTGTTCCAACTTTAAGATTGTTGTTGTGTTGGTTTTTTTTATTATTATTTTGCTTGTTAATAAAAAATAGAAAAGAAAAAAAAAAAAGAATCAACCCTTAGCTAAAAGGAGCTATGTAGGCTAGGAGGTTCAAGGCTGCAGGTCCTACTCTGAGCCATCACAATAAATCACCTCGGTGGCTTCATGCCTACTAACTAGGTCTGGGCTGTTTGTGGAAGCCTGGAGATTCTATACTGGGTCTCATGAGATCATTCAATTTCTCTACCTAGTTATGAAACCAAGTTCAACTGTGCCCTGGCTTTGCTTCTGCTCTTCTCAAATGCTGAAAACTCCAAGGCTACAATAGCATTTTTCTTGCCAGTTTTTAGTAGACTCAAGGTCAAGGCAATTATCACCCGGGCAGATCCTCCTTCCTGGCTTTAGACAGTAGTGAGTGAAGATGCTCCTGAAACCCATTAAAACCTGCCTGGGAGTGCTCTGAGTCACAGTCCTGTGAGTCATGGAGCCCTCTGAGTTGGAGCAGGCAACAGGGCCATTGGTTTTTATGGCAACATACTTGGTACTCTCAAGTATTGTTAATTAGCCTTTTAAGGCCCTGGAAATCTCCAATTTTGGCATGGGGATCAGTATTCACAATTGTCCCCTAGATAGAGAGAGACTGATTTTGGACAAAGCTTGTGGTCTGGAAGGCTCTGCCTGCTGGAGCATGTGCTCAACACACTGAGGGAACACCCCTGTCTAAAATTCTGGGTCTGGTTTCAGAGCCTTGGATTTGACAGCTGAAAACAGAAGGGTTAGACCCTCAGTCCTCCCATGGGCTTTTCTGAGGCACGGGTTTACCAAGAACCAGGGCAGATACATGTGTTTGGAACCTGGAGCTCAGCAAGCTGGGTCAGACCTTGCATGAGTCCCAGGTTACCTTTTATTGGGGGGCGGAGGGGGGTGGAGAAGTAGCCATAGACGGGGAGGGGAGCAAGGGAATCGCTCTACTTTGGTACATACTCTCATTCAGTATCCAGAAAGAAAGGTTCTACCAGCTTGCCAAGCCAGCTTGTGAGCATTCTTACCAAAGGGTCAGAGTAGAAATTTAACAGAAAAATAGCAACTATCTTTATTCATTCATTCATTCATTCAACACCTGATGCTCAGTAGGTGTGAGCCCTCCTCTGTGGATACACAACCTCCAGTGCTGTTCTCATTCCCCTTCAAGGTAGGAGTGAAGTTTCAGGCTGAGGAGGGAACCAGTAGACCCCAAATGTTATGGTCCATATGTAACTGTGCAGAAACTCCATTTCTTTAAAATGACACTTTCTCCTTTTTATCCATCTACTCCCTTCCTTAATCATTAAGTCCTTAGGACATGAGAGTCTGGTCAGTAACAGACTTTCTTGAGAATGAAGCCTCAGATCTGTTGACCATAGAAACAGAGTTTTGGTCAAGCTAAAGATAACATCAGCCCCCGGCCCATGACCCTATGGACCACACCTCATAAAACCAGACAGAACAATACCATCGCTAACATCAGGATTTGATCAGCTAGTCCCTACCATGGCCCCAACCAACAGGTACAACCCATGGCCCCAAATCCTTCGGCCACCATGATGAATGATTTTTCCTCCATGTAACTCATCTCCTGGAAGCCATCAGGGAGCCAGGTGTCTTAGCACTAGCTCACCTGTGACTCTGGGCTTGGCACCATTTCCTCAACTAAAAATCCTCTACTTTCTTTGCTTCAAACTCTTGGTTGTGTTTGATAAGGCTTTGATGCATGCAGGTGAACGGACCTCTTTTTTCCAGTAACACATGGGGAAATTAGCCATGGACGCAAGCAGAGAGCTAAGCTGAAAGCTCTGTCCTAGTAGGCAAGTTCAAATCCTCATGCTGGGAAGGAGAAATCTTTAGAAATATTTGAGGTGACATCAGAGGTGGCAGGCAAAGAAGTGGGATGCCCACAGCTCTGGGGCCTAGGGAGAAAGTAAGATTTCAATAGAAACAAGATTAATTGCCTTTCAGAAATGAGGGGCAGGGATAGGAAGGTGGGAATCAAAATTCCTACATACTGCTGCTTCTCTTTCCTAGGAAATAGCAGCTGTAGTCACTTTCGCTGTCCATCCTTACTTCTAATCTGCCCAGACTTTAGTAACTTTTTCACTTCAAATAAGTGCAGCATAACTACTTTAAACTACATCATCTTATTACAGATATAGATGACATCCAATTTCCTTTCCTCCATGCAGTATGGTATCATGCAGTTCATTGTTCAATCTAGTTCTTCTGTTCAATCTTCGCTCCCCAGATCCATCTCCTCCTCTGTCCCCTGACTTCGAGCTGGGGTCCAGGGAGCAATTCTTATGTTATGCTTCACTGGGGTCCCATTGCCTCTGGTTTCCAGTTGGTGGGTCCATGGGAGGCACCAGGAAGAGACTGGAGGGCAGAAGGAGTGAGATCAAAGCATTTCTCCCTGTGCGCCTGTCTTCTTCAGCACCACCGCTATGGTGACGTCTACATACTTCCAGAACTAGAGCTCCTATTGGGCAGCCCCTCTTCTGGGGCCCAGCCTTCAACGTGGCTGTGGAACATGGTTTCTTCCCTCCGTTTTCTAAGACCTAGAGAATAATTGAGCGCCTCAAGTTCCCTTATTGGTTCCCTTCATTCTGCACATGCTTCTATAAATAGCCCTAGTCTCAGCTGAGGGTGCTTCTTGGTCCTTGCCAGGATCCTGTCTGATATGCCCATGTTGTATGCAGACGTGCTTCTGGCCCAACAACAGGGCCATCCAATAGCTAATCTCATTTTCTAATTAGGTATTTGGTAGGGGTTTGGAGAGCTTACATTTGTAAAGAAGAATAATCTGACTAGATCTTAAGTGTGATATTTTTATTGGTTCTTGAGAGAAGAGGCTAGAAAATGCAATGTGTGTGTGTGTGAGCCAAAAAAATCTTTGTGTAAAAATAGTAATACTTTATTATTGTTTTTCTTTTTTTCATAAAGGCTTTATGTGCTGGACACTGTGCTAGGAACTGGGATGCACAGATGACTAAGATACAATCTCTGCCGATGATGATGATGAAGAAGGAGACGGAGCATGCTAAGGGCTATGTCAGAGACATTCCCCAGTCTGAGGTAAATACAAATGAGAGCGCCTAGCCAGAGAATTAGGGAAGACTTCCTGGAGGAGGTGACCTCAAATCTAAGCCTTACTGGGCAGTAGGAATTAGTTGGGAGACAGGTACACGGAGGTAATTTCTAGACAGGGCCACTCCGGGCAGAGCTGTACAGATCCCTACCGGCTTCCACACTCATTCTCACCTTAGGTAGGATTCAGAATCTGTCCCAGGATTCTCACCCTGGAGTCGTGCATGCTGGAATCACTTGGGGAGCTTTAATAGCATGCTGATGCCTGGGCAACTCTGGATTTACTCTGAAGCAATGAAGTCAACCTTCAAGGTCACTCACTTGCACAACACTCCTCCCAAGGTCTGGGATGGGAGGGATCCTAGCAATGTGTTCACAAAGTCACACTTTTGCAAAATTTACAAAAGTAAGATATTTTGTTCTTCTTCTTAACCAGAGCTCTCAAACTATACGCACTTCAGGACCCACAGACCCGGGTCCACCCCTGGACATAGGCCCCACCCAGCCCGTTTCAGTCAGATCTCTGGAATGTGATCTGGGCATCAACTGGTATAGTTTCAAAGCTGCCCGGGTGAGTTTAATGTGCAAGCAGAGTTGAAAACATTGCACATTTTAAAAGCTAGGACAGATCTTAGAGTTCCTGGGTAAAATTCCCTCACTTTAAAGTTGTAACCATAACACAGGGAGGGGTTGAAAGTCTATAGCTCATCATTGGCAAGTAATTTTCTTTTCTTAAAAATCTTTATGTTATTTTTTTACATTACCTTTTAGTCCCCTTACACTCCCCATCCCCAGCAATCACCACATGTTGTCCACATCCACAAGTCCTTTTTCTTTTTTGCTCAATCCCTCCACCCCCAACTTCCCCACCTCTACTAGCTGACTCCATCTATGAGTCTGTCCCTATTTTCCTTGTTAGTTCAGTTTATCCGTTAGATTCCACTAGGTGGGAGATCATATGGTATCTGTCTTTCTCTGACTGGCTTATTTCACTTAGCATAATGTTCTCCACAAAACTCAACACCAAAAAAACAACCCAATTAAAAATTGGGTAAATGACCTGACGAGACACTTGTCCAACGAGGACATACAGATGGCCAATAGGCATATGAAAAGATGTCCAATATCACTAATCATCAGAGAAATGCAAATTAAAACCACAATGAGATACCATCTCACACCTGTCAGAATGGCTATCATCAATAAATCAACGAACAAGTGCTGGGTGTTGGTGGTGGCAGCAGAGTGGGACATGGGAGGTGGGAGCTGGGGGACCGGTATGGGAGTAAAAAAGAAAAAAAAAAGTGCTGGCAAGGATGTGGAGAAAGGGAAACCCTTTTGCACTCATGGTGGGAATGCAGATTGGTGCAGCCACTGTGGAAAGCAGTATGGAGATACCTCAAAAAATTAAAAATGGATCTCCTTTTGATCCAGCTATCCCACTTCTGGGAATATAGCTAAAGGAACCCAAAACACCAATTCAAAAGAACACAAGCACTCCTATGTTCACTGAGTGCTATTTACAATCGCCAAGATATGGAAGCAGCCCAAGTGTCCATCAGTAGATGAGTGGATCAACAACTATGGGACATTTACACAATGGAAGACTACTCAGCCATAAATAAGATGAAAAATTTACCCTTTGCAACAGTATAGATGGACAGGGAGAGCAACTTTCAAACCTAGTTCCCCTAGCTGCAGACCATACCCCTCCTGGTTAGGTATTTCCAGACACAAGGATCAGGTACCAGAATCCACATGCTTTCCCTCCCTTCCTTTACAATCTGGATGTCAGAGCCTCGCGATGACTGGCATCTTGTGGGGCTCCGCGATTCAAGGAGGCCCAGCCCGGCGGCGGCAGCAGCAGCGGCAGAGAGGGCAGGGGACTGGGACTCGGGCAGCGGAGCTGAGGGGTGACGATGAGGCCACAATCCACAGCCAACACATGTGACTGACTAATCCAGTTGAAAGTCCCTGGATCAGAGAGAAGAGGCACAAAATCGTAGCTGTTCTAAAGAGGACATCCTGTGAGAGGCTTTACTGGAGCCAGTTTTCCCCAGACTCTCAGTCCACGCGATCATCAGCTGGGCAGCACCTCCCCGGCTCAGACACCCCTGCACTGTGAGCAGCCCTCGAACCGACTGCCATGCGCCCCAGCGCCCAGCTGAGCCCTGCGCAACGCTTCCCTTAGGTCTGCAGTACCACTCGTTTCTAACAGTGCCCTTCCCAAGGTACTCATAACTAGTCCTCAATTCACCTTCAACATGACTCTTAAAAAGTACTCTTGTGTTTAAAAAGAAAAATCTCCAGGGAGATGGAAACTGCGAGGAATTTTGGGAAACAAGGATAAGCCACCTTACTGGGCAGGATAGGAGCCCCTGGGCATTTTCAGCTGGTAGACAACAGGAAAGATGTCACTCCCGGTCTGTGAGGTGGGGGAGGTGGCAACTGAGGCTTTGACCTTCACAAGGAGGCTATTTTTAAAAAGCCTGACTATTCAAGCCGTAGGTAGAGAATTTTTGAATATCATCAGGAGGAGTGAGGAGCAGAAGGGAACGAGCCAATACATGTGTGACAAAAGGCATTTCCCGTCGCGCCCAACGGGAGGAAAACTGCCAGACGTCAGGTCGGACAATATCTCTTGGATGATAATTTACTCTTTAAAAGATTTAATTTGTACTATCTCTACAATGTGAGTGAGACATGGGTATTTAATAATTAAGCCTTCAAGGGCCTGGGAGTTCTGCCTCTTCCCACCCACCACATCCTTCCTGCACCTCTTCCTGCCCCTGAGCCCTGTGGCTGGGTGGGCAGCGCCAGGGGGCTTGGATTCAGGCAGCCATGCTCCACAGGCCAGGGCCCCTGCATCTCTCAGCTCCCATTCGTTTAGACCAGTATTCAGGAGGAAAGATGCCTGCTTGTGCACATGGGGAAAGTGGAGGAGAACGTATGCCCTTGAAGAGATATTTTATAGGTATTTGCTATCCAATGAAAAGTCAATTTAAATTTTAAAGAAGAAAGGATGTTGGTCATGGAGTGTTATCTGGCCTCCTACCACAGGTGGCTGACTTGGAGTGTGTTTATAGGATTAGTGTTACCGAGCCAAATGCTGGAACCCAAGCAGGTGGAATTGGGGAGAACTATTGAGCACCCTCGCTTCAGAAAATCATGGTTATCCATGCTCCTTTGGAGTGGAGATTAATCAGTCTCAGGGGATCTAAAGTGCGTGTTTCTGCATATATCATCACTAACCAAATGTACGTGTACGGGTCTATAAGAAGATTAAGGCACAGTTTCAGGCTTAAGAGGTATTATATCTAGGCAGGAGAAAAAAATAAACTCACAGGAAACACCAAAAACAAGAAAAACATACAGACAGTGTACACTTGGACAAACCTCCACGAAGCAGATGAGTTCAGACAACAGGAGATTTGTGCTCTTCCTTCTATAGGTTTAAAAAGGAAGAAAATAAAATGAATTTATAGAAATATCAACTGAAAGTTATTTTTTCAATTTTAAGCTTCATTCTCACTTTCTGCTTAAGAAAAGAATTTACAAATACATGTATTAATGTTTAGCACATTTCCAAAGTTATTCACAATTATCTTTTTTATTTCTCTTTCTGCTATTATAATTGAAGTTAATTCATGTAAATTGTGTCAATTAGAATGAATATTTATATTCTGAATTCCGTATGAAGGAAATGCAATGTGCCATAAAATGTTTTGGGTAGAGGGTTTCAACTATTCCACATTCAAATTTTAAAAGCATATGATATTTTTTTAAATAATAAGTAACATCTACTGAATGCTTACTATGTGCCAGACACTCTAAAAGTATTATCTCTTTTAATCTTCACCATAAATCCATTGGGTAAGTACTATTATTAAGCTTCCACCACAGACACACTCATACTTTACAGATGAGGAGACTGAGGCACAGAGATGGTAAGAAAATTACCAGTGTCAGAGCCGGGCTTTGAACCGCATGTCTGTTCCCAGAAGCGGTAAGATGAACCGCATGCCCACAGAGGTTACGGAGGTATACCTTCCAAATCTCTCCTCAAGGAAGGACACGACGCCCCGCGGGGGGAGCGTGCTCCAGACTCCAGCTTCCAGCAGCTCCCGGGACTGCCTGGCCGCACCAAGTGCCTCCGTTGCACTGCTCCTGAGGAAGCCACGCTTCCTGTGCGGACACAACGGCCAACCATTTTGACCGAATGCTGGACAATTCTGACGGGTGCCACGTTCCTCAGGCGAACCCAGGGTTTGTCAGGTCTGAATCTCAGCACGCCTTTTTCCTCTTCCAAGTCCCACTTCCTCCAGCTTCCTGTTACAGGTGTTGACCCCTAACAAACGTCTTGCAAACACCACCTCAGCATCTGCTCCTGGAGAACCCAGCCTGCAGCAACCATTCTTCCTCCCAATGACTTCATGTCTAGGCAAATACACACGAGTTCTTGTGTCTCAGGCCACAGCTTCCTCACAAAATCTCAGAATAAGCTCTCGGTTCAATTTTTCTGGCTGTTTATGGCAGATAGTAGCAGAGCTTAATGGTCAAGAGAGTATTAATTTGGAGGTCAAACTTGGCTTGAAATCACAGATTTATTGTTAGGTACAAGGGTCCAATGTGCTAACCTGCATAAACCTCTTACACAGTGCCCATGGCACACCGGCAATAAGTGGAAGCCACTGCTGTTGCCATCCTGAGTTTCCTAGACCGAGTCCAGGCCAGACATGCACTAACAAAGCACACCTCCCTCTCATAGTGGGACAACCCCCACCCCCAGCTTCTCCTTCTCTCTCTCTGCTGATCTACAAGGGATGATTCAACTCTCCCCTTACAAAACAAAACAAAACAAAACAAAACAAAACAAAACAAAACAAAACACACACTCCGGGTTTAAACTTTCGTTATAATTCCGTTTGCCTGTACAGTCGCTTCCAAACTGGCTTCCTGCCTGTCGGGCTCAGTTCTCCATTTCTAGTCCACTCTCCACTTTACCCAGTGGGTGATGTCTCTAAAAAGCAAATATGGTCTCTGCTTTAAATCCTTGAAAAATTTCCATTTCTTGCAAATAGAAAAAGTTATGCAAAATATAAGCTATTGAACACGACTCCTGCCTTCTCTCTGACCGCTCTGTTTCCTATCATCGATAACAAACAACTCACAGTTCCTAGACTTGCCACACTCTGAGCTCTTTGATGGTCCCTCATCTTTGAATGCTAATCCCTCAGCCTTCCCTCTCACCCTGCATTCCCAGATCTCCTGGGAAAACCACATTTATTCTTCAAACCTCTTACTACGGACTGAATGTTTGTGTCCCTCCAAAACTCCTATGTTGAGGCCCTAATCCCCAATGTCATGGTATTTGGAGGAGGGGCCTATGAGAGGTTTAGATGAGGTAATAAGGGTGGAGCCCCCATGATAATATTACTGTCCTTATAAGAAGAGACAAAAGACATCTCTCTCTCTCTCTCTCTGCTATGAGGGGACACAGCAAGAAGGCAGCTGTCTGCAAACCAAGAAGGGGGCTCTCACCAGACTTTAATCTGCCAGTAATTTGATGTCGGACTTCCTAGCCTCTAGAACCAAGAGAAATAAATGTTTTTCTAAGCCATCTAATCTATAATATTTTTATTAAAGCAGCTCAAACTAAGATACTCTTCCTAGGCAACATCTTGTAATACTATTCACCATTCGTTCATTCATTCATTCATTCTACTTTAACAGAGCACCAAGCAGGTAGCAAAGCTTTTGCAACATCTTAGGGATACAAAGTCATCTCTTCCTTCAAGATATATCTAGTCTAGATGGAGAGACAGACAAATAAGATGACAATCCCAACAGAATCTGCATGAGGTGCTGTCAGAGCACAGATGATGGCCATATAAACCAGACTAGGAGTTTAGGGAAAGCCCTCTGTAAGGGTGATGCATGAGTTCAGCCCTCGTTTTCCTAGGTCGTTTCTAGCCCCACAACATAGAGATAATCACACTCTTTACTGTAAGACTTCTGTGACCTTGTACACGATTTTATTATCACTCCTTGTCTAGTTGGACTGTAACTTAATTACACATCTGTCTTCCTCCTAGAATGAACATTTAAGGACAAGAACATTGTCTTATTCATCTTACTATTCCCAGACACTTTCAGAGTGTCCGATACATTGTGGACACTCAAGTCCCGCTTGACAAATAAATGGATGGATGGACGCATGCATAAGTGGGCGCTCAGTGAACCCTGTCAATATTCACTGTTTTTATTTTCTGAGCATAGCTGACACGAGAGAGAGAACCCTTGAAGTGAATTCACTTAAAATATACATGACAAAGAAAAATTTACTTAAAGTGTATGTTAAAATAAAATTTAAATTATTAAAATAATTTCTTATAATAAAAATTTAGATTATATGTTTAAGTAGGTACTATTGTTTAGAAATAATATTAGGGGCAAAAATTTTCAAAAAACTGACAGCATCCAGGAAGACATTGTCGTTTCAGATTGAAACACTATGCCATAAATAAAAGGAATATTTTAGAAAAAATTCAAGATTTTATTATTTTTCACCAGGGTCTTCCTGATATTTTGATATATAATTCATTACATTTAAATACTCATTTTGTTCATTTCCCTTGGTCAGTCGATAACTGACCAAACTCTCTCACATCTTTACTTGTCAATAGCTATGTGTATGCTTTGGAGTAGCACAGTATCACTTTCATCAATGCACAAAATCCTACATCCTTGGAAAGATAGTTTTTCCTTCTATTTCTTATATACCCTGGATTTTTATTTTCTTTGCAACAATAGGGGTAATGGTCCAGCAATGATATTGTTAAATGGACATGAATCAATCTGGTGGTTTGCTGGTAAATCTTCAACAACTGGTTCTCAGAGAAACAAAAAGAGCTCTGATTTAGAGTGTTTTCTAATCGCCTGGTGTAAATGCTCCACCACGACCGGTTCAGAGTGGCCGCTGTGATGCCGTTGAACGCAGAGCTGGGAAGAGATGCGTCTGCTCTGAGAGTCGGTGTGAGCCAGCTCCGCACATCACTGGGTAGAGAACCGTGTTAAGCTAAGAGATGTTTGAGTGGTCACCGATTTTTTAAATTGGTTAGTTTTTAGTGAATATTTCTTTTCTATGATAACTTTTGACTTTTTTTTTCATACTGAACTTTGTAACCTGTAGGATTCAATAGTTAAGAATCCCATTTCATCATTAAAAGCTCTCTAGAGATGCCCTAAGAAAGTACATAAAGCCTTTGAATGCCATGTTCTCTCTCGAGCTGACCGTGGGTTCACTGTCCCTTCCCTGTGTCCTGGTGAATTCTCTTGTTCCCAAAGATAGCACTTCTCCCAAACCCACCACCATCCAGAGGTTGAACAGCAAGCCCTATGCACCTTTTTACCATGTTCTTCCTAGAAACATCATGAAACCTGAAATTAAGCCTAAATTTCTCCGTATTTCTCCCACCTTCCCCCCAAAGCACAGGAACCCCCTCTCAAATCGTTAGGACTGAATTTTGCTCCCCATGCATATGTTGAGGCCCTAAACCTAATGGCACTGTATTTGGAGGTGGAGTCTTTAAAGAGTTAATTAAGGTTAAATGAGGTCAAAAGTGTGGAGCCTTAATCCAATATGACTAACGTCCTTACGGAAAAAGGAGGAGATACGAGGGAAGCACACACAGAGAGAAAGGGCCACATGAGGACACACAAGCAGATGTCCGCAGGCCAGGAAGAAAGACCGCACCAGACACCAGTTCTGCTGGCACCTTGACCTTGTCCTGCCAGCCTCCAGAACTGTAAGAAAATAAGTGTCTGCTGTTTAAGCCTTCTCGTCTGTGGTACTTTGTTATGGCAGCCCTGGCAGTCTGATATACAAATGAATTGCTGAAATAGTCTTGAACATCTCCCAGTTCTTCATGGTAAACGGCCCCGGGACAGGTGTGAGATGTTTGTACGCATACACGTATGAATTACTCTGACTTTGTGATTTGGTACACAGCTTACTTACTTAAAGGTTGTTGAGAAGGTTGACACTGGACAATTTGAAGATTGTTATGGCTGCTCTGCCAAGTGAAATATAACTGCCAGTTTCATTCGAAAATACTTATTCACTTTGAGAATTGCTATGGTTAATAGAAAATGTTCTTGAACATCCTTGTATAGGCTCAGCACAATCAAAGACATGCAGGCTATTAAAAAGAACTTCAAGTTGGAGTTTCAGAGAGCCCTGTATCTACTTTGATCTTTCTGCTTCTGAAGCAGGATGATGGAGAAAGCAACCGAATTATAAAGTCTTTTTTTTAAATAAAATGGGCCAAAAATAAATGAAGCTTTATTGTAAATAGGGAGTATTATCTGGCCCAAGCAGACATCACAGACCAGGGGCTGACTAATTGCACACCTGACCGATGCAGTTCTCTGTGCCTGCACCCCACGGTCACTTCCACAGGCCGGAACGCACCCAGATCGCTGGCTGCCACCTGCAAACGCACACAAGGCAGCTCACTGCTGGAAAGGACTGAGAACAGCATTTGATTCTTGGAGTTTAGTTACACCTCTATTTGCTGCTAACAAAAATAAAAATCTAGTTGGTTTATGTACTGGGTTAGTAGGTAATAGACTCTCTCCGGCTTTCAAAGAACCTTGGCCTAGCTTCTCCATTCCATTCCACTCCTCCCCTTGTTCCATGGCTTCTCTACACATGGAGCACCTTTCTGGAAAAGAAATCTGAAGTGTCTGACTGGCCTCCCTGCCCTTGGTGCTAACTCAGGTCCTGTGAGTGATCCTTGAAACTAATGAGAATAAGATAAAGACCGTGAACAGTAAAACCCACCAAAGAGGAAATACGAATGGCTGATAAAGAGAATGGCATGTTATAACATAATATTTCCCATTTATCAAACTGGCACAATTTTAATACAAGAACGGTCTCATTGAAGATACATAAACTTGATTCAATTGCTCTACCATTTATTGACTGACGTTACTGGAAAGGAATTTGGCAATATGTATGAAAACATCTTTAAAATGCCAATGCACCTTTTGCTTACAGCCCAGATGGAATAAAAGGTATCATATTTACTCTCCTGCCTGAATTTACCAAAAAGAATTAGGAAAAAAACTAAAGAAAATATATTAAACAACAGTTTTCAAGACAATTTCTGAGAGACAAGAAACAAATGAAGTGAGGCCTACAAAATTGCTTCAGCCGACTGCCTGGAGAGTTAGTTCCCAGACCGTGGTGCAGGCGGAGGGAGTGGAGCCCACAAGGCTCCGGGTTGAGGAAAGGGGGCTGAGATTCTGGGGACCCCAAGGCAACTAGAGTTTTCAGAACAAAGCACTGGAGAGGTAGGAGCTTCACAGAGAGATCTGCAGAAGGTGTCCCTTAAGTATTCAGCTGGTCAGTTATCAGCACACGCAGAGAGGAAACTACCCATGAGAGGAAAGACCGCTGAACAGGATTAGAGGCAACAGGGCTCAGCACTCCCACAGGGTGGGATGCAGGGCCTGTTCCCACAGACGATTCATTAGACAGATCCACAGAAGGCTTAGCCTCAGTGTGGGGGTAAGCCCTGGACTGAGCACCGCTCCAGTCTTGCCCAAATTATCTTAAAAGCAAGTCCAAAAAGGATCAAACTATCTCTAACTAACTTAGTAGCATTGCAGAACAAAGTTCATGAATATGAATAGCATTCTAAAAATATTCAATACCCAACAAAGTACAATGCACAATGTCTGAAATACAATAAAAAATTAACTGTCATGCAAAAAAGCAGGAAAATATGACCCATGATGAGGACGATAATCAATCAATCAAAACTGAACTAGAACTGACACAAACTTCAGATTTATCAGGAAAGGACATGAGAACAGTTAATATAACTATATGTTCCATATGTTCAGAAGTTAAATAGAAACATGGAAGATTTTCCCCCATCTTTATTGAGGGACTAGAAGATTTTTTAAAAACAAAAATCAAACTTTTAAAGATAAAACCTACAATATGTTAAATTAAAAATATACTGAATGGTATTAATAGCAGGTAGGACATTGCAGAAGAAAAATTAGTGAATTTGAAGATGTGGCAATACAACTAACTAATTTCCCTATTCAGGGAAAATAATTTTCTAAAAAATGAACAAAGCATCAGTGAGCTGTGGGACAACTTCCGGAAACCTGCTATATATGTAATCAGCCCCCAGAGACTGAGGGGCGGGTGTACAGAAAAAAAAGTTTGAAGAAAGAATGGCCAAAATTTTACTATGTACTATATACCCCAAATTCCAAGAAGCTTGACAAACCCCAAGCACAAGACCCAAATAAGCACAAGTAAGCAAAACCAGTGATGGAGAAAGATCTTCAGAGCAGCAAGAAGAAAGGACACGTCACAGACACAGCAGCAGGAGCAAGGATGACGTCAGATTTCTCACAGCGAGATACAACGGCGGAGCCACATCTTTTAGGTACTAAAATTTCCAAAAAGCTGTCAAACTTGAATTCTATATCTGAGGGAAATATCTTTGATAAACCAAGTCAAGACAAATACTTTTTCAGATGTACAAAAACTAGAAGAATTTATCACCATCAAATCCCCGCTGGAAGAATATTAAAGTACATTCATCAGGGGAAAGGAAAAATAATATCAGATACGGATCTGCACGAAGGAAACAAGAACCAGAAGTGCTAACTACATTGGATACAATATGATTATTTTCTTATTAATAAAATACCATGAAGTGATAACTCACTGTTTAAACAAAATTAATAATGGTGAAGTGTAGGACTGTAAGAGATGTACAAGTTAATTGTACGGCAATAATACCACAAAGCTTACATCCAAAAATGATATGGGAGAGACTGAGGCAGCCCTGGAGATCCTGCAGCAAGCCAGAAAATGTATTAATTTTTGAATAACTTCATACGAACCCATAAGTCGGTGAGGCAGAGGTACAATTGGGGATAAGGGTGCCACAGGAAAAAACTCTCAGAGAAAATAAAACAATATTATCAGTTAGTATTGGATGGTGGGGTTCCAGGTGATTCTTATTTTCTTTGTTATAATTTCTATATTGTCTGCATGTTTTATAATAAACGTGTACTACTTTTATAATCATAAGAAAGCAATAAAGCTATTTTTAATTTATTTAAAATTCCAAAACAAAATCAAAATTTGAAAATGGATAGCCTGATCCCATTTAGTGACATACGAACTCAATATAAACACGTAGAAAAGGACAAGAGGCCATACACCCAATATTAATGGAACAACAACCTAAGTGGTAGAACTGAGGTGTTTTTTTCCCACTTTGCTTTTATGGGGGTTTTTTCCCCTCATTTTTCTGCAATAAGCACTTGTCACTTTTATAATCAGAAAGACTATAAAATAATTATAATTATTTTTAAAATCTTGTGAATAGAAGTGAAGGCTGGTTGGACACGGACTGTACTCCATTCAGCTCTCTAGAACCACTCATCTTGTAAAACGTGAAGGTGGAAGTAGAAGGGTTTTTAAGGTCTTTTTCACTATAAAGATCAATCTATTAAATTTCAAGAGATTACATATGAAGAACTTTGGTACTCTGATGTTTAAGCTTAAAAATAAAAATAACTAATCAGAGAGGCTTTTAATTTCTCTAAAGGCTTTCCCTTTCCTCAGATGGTCTACTCAGCCAGGCATTCCGCCCTGGATTTTCTTCTTTGAAACTGAGTCCCTTATTGCTTCAGGTGAGATTAATTCTGAAGTTCAAGACTGCTAGGCCTTCATGTTTATTTATAAGCTCCTTACTGAGGCACAGAGCTTGTACAAAAACTGATGCGGACTTTTCTGTGCCATACTGCCCATAAATTATCCAAATAACAACTTTCCAGATTGATATTTTTTCTTTCCTTCCCCCATTAAATCATCGTATTAATCACTCCAACATTTTCCTTCATTGAGGATGTTGATGAATGGGATGTAAATTATCTGTCAATTGCATATTCACCAAAGTATGTAAGATTATTCTAGACTTCTTAAAAAGTAGCTATCCAAAACTGCCCACTAGAAATACCAGGAGACTGTTTTATTTTGAATTACAACAGCAGATGTGCTGAACTCCCCCTGGAAAGGCTAACGCTCAAGTAACCACACTGGTGCACATGAATTTGATTTTATTAGTTGCCATTATTATTTATGGTTTGTTGGGGTGCAGTGATGCATAGCTCTTTGTAGGCTTACATCTTAGCTCACTTACTATGGGAACATTGGGCCCAGGATATATTTCTCCTCTACTAGTGTCTCATCCTTAAAGGCATCAGTTCACAAACTCAAAACTGAAATGAAGATATGGAGAAACTATAGTATAAGATGTATTTCCCCACCGTCTCAAAGCTGATGACCTCCTTTGGAGGGACACATTTTTATTGCCTTTCAATGCAGGTACCCTAGAGGCTATTGGGACATACCACTCATTAAAGTGGGAGGCAGAGGGCATTATGGTTCCAAGTGTGAGCTTTAGAGTCACCATAGATCTACGTTAAATCCTGGCTCTGCCACTTATTAGCTATCATCGTCATTAAGTTTCTTACCCGGCCAGGGCTTCTCTTTGCTAACTGCTAAATGGAATAATAATACCTGCCCCATTTGGATTACTCGTGAGAATTAAAAAGGATAAGACATTATAAAGCCCTTAGGAAAGTGCTGAGAGCACAGATAATATCCAGTAAATGTTAGCAAATGGGACTGAGAAGATGAAGACTAGGGGCTGCCGCACAGGTTCACAGTGAATTACAGTTGCCAGAGCGGCGCTCGGCCTTCCCCAGGCAGCTGCTCCCATGCTTTGTGTCCTCTGAGTTTCTTCTTTCCTAAGCGGACCATTTTGTTCCTGACTGTGTTTTCTGCTATTGTTTGGACAAAGGTCTCATGTGCTCCTTTGTGTTGTGTTCTTACTGCCTGCTGAACTCTTCTCTGTGTTTACACCTTTCTGGACACAAGTTGTGCTGGTGAGCTAATGACTGAATGATCTGGCTTAATGCAATAAGCCTTCAAAGCAACTCTTTCACTTCCAAACATTTTGAAGCCATTTAAGAGAGAGAGAGAGAAGAGAGGGAGAGGAAGGGGGGAGGGGAGGGAAGGGGAGGGGAGGGGAGGGAAGGGGGAGAGAAAAGTCTATTTCACTTGTGTTAGTGACAGGGGAAAAATCTGAGCACCTTCATGGCTGAAAAGAAAACCACAATGATGATAGCTTGCATTTTCCTTGCCAAGTATTTTGCAAAAATTATTTTAGTCTATTTTTGTAGAAAACCAATACTTTAAACTTGTTTTTATCAACTACGAGGTTAAGGCCAAAAGGAGGTTAAGCAACATGTTTCCTACTGGAGTCAGAAATTCTGAAACCAGTGGTCCACGGTACCATGAATCCCCTTCTCATTTAATATCCTCCTCTTCTTTGAGGAGACCAGAGGCTCCCACCTGCAGTTTACTGGAGCCACTCCGACTGTCATCACCATCGGAACAATGACAACAATAATGGCTAACATTACTGCACCCTTCTCATATATCTGACCTGTTTCTCACATCTATTAACGCAGCCCTTCAACAACCCCGTGAGACAGGTACAGGCACCGCTGCCATTACCAGTGGTGAGGAAAAGGTGGTACTCGTCAGAGGACACACACCGACACGTAGCACGTAGTGTCATGGTCAGGAGCCTGGGACCGGCTGAGCTAAGTTTGACGAGCAGCTCCCTGGACCTGCTGCTTCTCTTTTCATATCCTTCTGCCCATGCTCCTCTGCTAGCAGGCACTACAAGCCTACAAGCACGGCACTCTTCCAAAGACAGCCGACTCAGAGTCTGTGAGCTGACTAACACTTGCCTGAGTGACAGAGATATAAAAAGAAAGTTTGATGATATCTTATCATCTCCAAGAAGAGCATGAATGGACCTAGAGGGTATTATGCTAAGTGAAATAAGTCAGTCAGAGAAAGACAAATACCATATGATTTCACTTACACATGAAATCTAAAGAACAAAACAAACAAATAAAACGGAAACAGACTCACAGATACAGAGAACAGACTGATGGTTGCTGCAGGGGTGGGGAGGTAGGGACTGGGTGAAAGAGATGAAGGGACTAAGAAGCACAACTTGATAGTTACAAATTAGTCATGGGGGTGTAAAGTACAGCACAGGGAATACAGTCAATAATATTGTAATAACTGCAGGCCGTGCCAGGTGGGTACTAGAAATATCTGGGGAGGGGGAAACATTTTGTAAAGTGTATGATTTGTCTAACCACTATGCTGTACACCTGAAACTAATACAAAATAATATTGAATGTAAACTTTAATTTAAAAATAAAGTTTTAAAAACTTTAAAAAAATAAAAGAAAATGTGGGACATTGGGCCAAACCTGTTTCTTTTTCCAACTTCTACCACTTCTTATCCTTAGTTATGAGTGATTAGAAGAAGAAAGAGGGAGCACAAATAACATTATTGTCAACTTGGATAATGAAAGAAACATTTGGGAGACTATTCAATCCAATACAAACTGCACTTTGAATTCCATCCCCAGCAAGCTAGACACTCATATCATATCCAGCCTTAGAATGTCCTCAGTCCTCATCATCACGTGACGTGTTTGACGTCCTAGAGATGAGCAGAGATCATCCCAACTGTATGGTGTCCCATCACTAGGAGGAGATCAACCTTCAACAAACTCATGCCAAGGTGAAAGCAGGGAGAGACAATGGCTCTATTTCGCTGATAGTCACTGTTTGGGAATGGTTAAAATCATGACTCATTATGAAACCTTAAAATCTGACATCTATTTGTGAAGTAAGGCCCTCTTGAGAAGAGCTCCTTTAAACCTCTTGAGGTAGAGAACATCACGTTCTGACCTGGAAAAATAAAACCAGTAAATAAAAGATTTGCCTTGGAAAAAATTCTCAACTGAATGATGAACTTACTCACTGATTAATGCAGACAGCAGAGGAAGAAGGACACTTGAAGTCTCCTTCATCTTGAGGCCAGACAAGGGGTTCGCTGTGACCTCAAATCTTTTTTTAAGCAGGAGAAAAAAATAGGTTGGTGGGACAGCAGCCAAGCAGGCGAGGAGAGCGTCACCATGAGCAAGAGGGCTGTCCGCATGCATCTTCTGTGCCTTAGAGCCACAGAGGATCTCCACATGAGCTTGCTGTTGTAGAAGCTCTGGGTCCCCTCCCCGGAGTGTGTATCATGTGGGACATAGAGGACCTGGAAAGAATAAACTGAGGCAAAAAGGCTGACTTCAAATTTTGCTGAGGATTTGGGTTTCTTTAGGGAAGTCATTCAAGCATGAGCTTCTGCTCTGTCAAACGGATGGGCTGTTCATGACGCTCCTCTCCTGTGAGGATTCTATACTCATGTGAAGACATGAGGAAGAGAAGATAAACAAGGGGGGAAATTCTCATTCCTAAACAAAGTGGCTGAGTATTAGCTGTATCCCACCTCTGCAGAAACAGAATATATTTTTCCTGCAAGAGTCCCGCACCCCAACACAGTCCAGAACAACCACTCCGAGAAGTCGCGAGGAGCTCAGAGAGGCAGGGGCAGCCGGCACGAGGCGGAAGCTGTCACAGCAGCACAACAGATGCACAGAGAGCAGGCCTGGGGCTCTGCCTGGCACCTGGTGGGTCTCCCAGGTTTCTCACCCACAATGCAGACCCCATCATCTGCCCCGCAGTTTTAACGTCATTCCTATGCTTATGGGCAATTAGGAACTCTCCTTGCATTTACTTACTCATTTCAAACACACTAAGATCCTAGCATGTAAATGAAAAAATGTATAAAAGAGAAAACATAATTAAGTTAAACATTGTAAAATGCAACTATCAAAAATTCAAATTAAAGCCACAGGAAATAGCATTTTCTTCACTTCCAGAATTAGCAAAATTTTAAATTATAATAGTCTGGCAAGAATATTATAAAAGGAATCATCTCTTGATGATGATGATGATGATGATGATTTCTATTTTATGAGGTCCTATCTGCTCTAGAATAGTTTTTTTTTTATCATTGACAAACAACCTCAAGGTAAATGACCTTGTCTCTCTCTACCTTAAAAATTCTCCTTGGCCCTGGCGGAAAATGTGATGAGTTTTGCAATGGACTTGAAGTTCAAAGTGTGATTCATGTTCTTTGAGACCAATCTGTCAGGAGAGCTTTCAACAGTATAAAATGTTCTTTCCAGGAAGGCTTGGCTGGTGGTGTGTTAGTTTAATGCAAACCCATTTGGTTCTATAAATACATAAGTAAGCCGCAGAAGTGGCAGTGGGTTACCACTATTTGTTCACCTTGGGGGGGTCTTTCACTGGTAGGATGTTGACTCTCCCCCAAAAGAGCCCTCAGGACACACTTTGGGTCAAAAAAAAAGATGAATGTGAAGAAATGCTCACACAGGAAACACAAGATTCTAGAACCATTAAAATGAACTCATTCTTACCAGAGATGAGAAAACTGAGGTTCGGAGAGATTAAATAAATGCCCAAAGTTACACAGCCAGACCGGAGGCCTAAAAAACGAATTTCTAATCCTCTTTTTTCCCCACTTGAACAATGTGGACCACAGAATATTTCATGGAACACCAGTTCTAAAAGACTGTCCAGGGCACTCTCTGGGCAGAAGAGGGTTTTACGGTGAGGTAAGTTTTGGGAGCATATGTATGGACTATGTCCACCCAAGCTCCTCCCATCCCCCTTCCACCTGGAGACTCACAGTGCACCTCAGCATTTAAAAGGCCCGAGAAGACACGCAGCAAGGAAAGCTTTTAGGACTGTTTAAATCAGTGTTTCCAAGTTTGTATGATCAAATTTCTATTACATTTAATGACAAGTCTACAGAATTTGTGGTCCTCTGAGCACACTTTCAGAAATACTGCGCTATAACTTCCACAAGTCTTTCCTCGCCTGAAACCAGCCTCAAACAGGTGATGAAAATTACTGCTAGGTCAAAGACAGGACCTCAGAAATAAATATCTATTGTTCCCCTAGGAACCCTCGAGGCCTGGAACATTGGGAGGGACTAACAGATCTTCCCTCTATTTTTATTCCTAAACCCTTCATCCTTCAGAGGTACTGTGAACGCTGTCCACCTCTCTCCTAAAATCTAAAGTTTGCTGGCGTTGTAGTCATTCCTTCTCTAGTTGTGCCCGGCGTGCTTTACTCCCAGCCTGGGCAGGGCGGGCCAGGTGTGTGTCTGCTCTACAGCCCCTGCCCAGAAGCGTGTCCCTTTTAGTAAATTATTGCAGTACCTCATTGGGTTTAAAAAAAAAAAAATGCTTTCTCTTCAAATAATCAGAACAAGGTTTTGCAGTTTCTGTATTAAGAATTTTCCTTTGGCTTTAACTAAAACATAAATAATTGAACAACTTTCCAGTGTCACTTTATTGGCATCGGCTCTCATGGAACAGAGGTTTAACCCCCCAAAATGATGTCTTTCAATAGCAGAGATTCAGAGGACTTTTCTTAAGTGACCCATCTCAGAATTCAAGATGTACTTGCTAAAAATATTGGCCCTAAGCCTTATCCCTCAATTTCTTTTTAAGATTCCAGAAAGCATCTTAGCTCTCTGTGTTTCATTAAGAAGCAGGGACTAGGTATGGCTCACTCACTCTTTCAGCGTAATCACTTCCCACTCTGGGAAGTCCCGCTAGGTCCTCGTCCAGTCAGCGGTGAGGTTCTTGCAGCCCATCTCTGTCTGTGCTCTGCGTGGCCAGCTTGAACAGTTCTGAAAGGGACACTTTGAACTGAGCATGATCATAAATGGAGTTACTGAGGGGGGTTTCTGAAAACCTTCTCCCTGCTTAGAGAAACACACCTAGGGCATGGCTTGCACAAAGAGGGATGGGACGGGCAGCTAGGGGTGAGCAAAGTTGTACACGAGAAAGGGTTCAGACGCTCCTCTCGGGGGAACTGAACTACAAAATGTGCAGGCGAAACTTAGCTTAGGCGGTGGAGGGGAGGCAGGGGCACAGCGGACAGGTGATTTCGGTCCCAAGCACATTCTCCAAAAGTAGTAACCTCTCCTAACTACTTTAAGGTAAGATATATATGTGCCGGTAGTAAGATGCAAACTGTCCTGCAATGAGTGACTAAATCACCAGTGGGTGGTTCTTGGGACAGAGAAATTGAAGAATGTGCTGTCTCTGTCACGTGCTCTTCCCCCACCAATCACAGAGTCCCTCACGCTCCGGCTGCCTTGGACAGGTTTCTCCGACATTAAAACCCAGAGAAGCCTCTGTGCAGAAAAGGCCTTTTCTTTGTTGCCTGACCACTCAGAATGGAACTGTTGTCTCTTTCGCATTAAATGGGCACTTGAGTGTATCTAAAGCAGCAGGAGGAAGTCCTCTGCTCCTAAGAGCTTTCGGATCATTTCTGATGGAGACCACACTACGTGGGACCCACACATAATCTGGGAGCAAATCTGGACGGTTCTGCCCTCCACTCTGGGTACCTGAGAAACAAGAACGAGGTTGATAGATTAGAGTAGAAAAGAAAGAGGCACTGAGTGATTTATAAAGAAAGAGTAAAGCAGTTAAAAGATAGTTTGGCTAAGGCACTATTAAGTTTAGAGAGGAAGGTTAAAAAGTCCATAAATATTTGCATCATGAAAAATTTTCTGTCACACACATGTGCATTCACACACACCAACATCCCACAGATGGGGTTTAAATGCCTGCCCTTTAAGGGTTTCCAATACAAACACTGGTGGAAGATTTATTGCACACCTGAAAGGGTCTAGCGGCTCCCTGCAAGGAAACTGAACCACAGAATTTGAAGCAGAAGGTTTGCCTGGGGGAGGCAGAAGGGAATTAGGAGCAAGAAGGGGTGATATTTCTGCCCCAAGCACATTCTCCAAAAGTGGTATCCTCCTTTGTGGGCTGGTATGCGGGCAAGGAGAGCGCTGTAGGTAAACTTTGGGGTACATAATGATCTTTCCTCACTGTAATCTGTTGCTTTCTGTGCAATCAGACATGGAAAAAGTCAGAAGAAACAATCTGAAACAATAAATTGTTGTCACGCTGTGCACCTTGAGATAATGACCTGTTGGCTGCCACTATCACATGTCATTATGAAGCCAGAAGACTCAGTGTGTATGTGCTTCATTGTTTCATTTGCGATTTACAAACCAGTACAAAAAGGGCTTCTGGTAACTCTGTTGTGTGCCCACCTTAGAACACAGTGACTGGCTGCCATTCCTGCTCATAGTTTTATATTCCTCAGAAAATCAGGTAGCATTCCAAGACATTCTCCTGAGGTAGATGAACCCTCCCAACATGGGGTGGGGAGGAATTCTAAGAAAAGATGAGGCCTGCACAGTTGTCCAAATCAGAAGACATGTTCTTCTCGGTGTGCTCTGAGGACACTGGCGGAAGCTATGACGGGCAAGAAGAAACTAGAGATAATCCACAAAATACTCAAAGAGACTGGAACTGAGCAGAGGAGCACTAATCAAAGTACTGCGGCCCACAAACTTCGTTTTATCGCCCACCTTTCTGAGGAATAGTAAGATGATTATTTCATAAGTAACATATATTCTCAGTGGGGGGAAGTAGGAAACACGTTTAAGTTGTGGTGGATTGCATTACAGTTCCCAAACGTCGCCACTCTCCGTACCCGTGCCTATTGCCGTGGCTTCACAGATCCTTCCACTGGAAGCAAAGTCTATTTCCTTCCTCTATTGATTTAAGCTTGGCTGTGTGGGCAGAACAGACAGTGTGCCAACTCTAAACCAAAGCCAGAAGAGATAATATGTGTCTACACTTGTTCCCTTGCACTTTTCTCATTGCCATGAAAAGAACATGCTCTGCTTAGCCCACTGGTCCAACAAGATGAAATACACAGTGAACCTGGACACAAACTGCAGTTTGAAATCCATCCCTAGCAATCTGAGCTCAATCCCTATTGGCTGGCATATAGACACATGGCTGTGAGATTGAAAAAAAAAAGATTGTTGGCTTAAGGTACTGAGTTTGGAGTGGTTTGTTATATACCATCACTGTGGCAAAAGCTAAAAGTACAATGGATATGAAGGGAAAAATAAGAAACATGTAATTCCAACATCCAGACATAATCACCTTTTGATATGTATTTTTTCCGAGCATTTATTAATATATGTCTAAGGTCTGTTCAGAAGGTATCCAGCTATGTAATATGAAAAATAGAGACATTTACTGAAGAAGATGCAAGAAACACTGTACACAGGACAATGACATCTCAGTCCCCTTCAAAGTAGGCACCTTGGGACCTGACACAGTTCTCCCAATCTCTACTAGCTGTCCTGTTGTATTTTCCTGAATCTCACTGATGATCTGAAGTTTCTTCCCTTTCAAAGGTGATTTTAGTTTTGGGAAAAGCCAGAAGTCGCAGGGTGCCAAATCTGGGCTATAGGGGGGCTGAGCCACTTGGGTGAGTTGGTGATTCACCAAAAAACCTCTGCACAAGACATGTATGAGCGGGTGTATTGTCATGATGAAGCGACCAATCACCAGTTGCCCATAGCTGTGGCCTTCTGAATCGCCTACAGTTTCTGTAGAGGAATGTTCAAGCTTCACACAAAATTTGATGCAGATTCATTGCTCTACTCACTCAGCCATTTTGAATGCCATGGCCACACAGTGCACATGCTTATTCAATGGTGTCTACCACCCCACTGACTAGTGCAGTGAAGTCGTCATTGTTCACACATGTGCAGTCCAGTCCACTCTCCTTGGCTGCCAGGTTACATCGATGTTGTGCAAACTGTTCTCATTATGCTATCAATGGCTGGGCTTTTTCTGGACAGACCTTGTCATATATGTATGTGTTCGTACTATGTATATGCTAACTTATATATATTACATACTTCTTTGAAACTTTTTTCACTTAGAAAATTTGGGAATTTTCTTCTAAACCAATATATTTTACAAAACATTTTAACATAATTTAGTGAACATATAGTGTTCTACAATATTTATGTAGCATAAATCTTTTTTAATTTTAGTTGATGAGTTTGAGTAGTAGCTAAATATATTTCCTTTATAAATAATACAGAGGTATAGCCCTGGCTGGTGTAGCTCAGTGGATTGAGCGCGGGCTGGGAACCAAAGGGTCCCGGTTCGATTCCCAGTCAGGGCACATGCCTGGGTTGCAGGCCAGGTCCCTGTGAGGGCCATGTGAGACGCAACCATACACTGCTGTTTCTCTCCCTCTCTTTCTCCCTCCCTTCCCCTCTCTCTAAAAATAAATAAAAAAATAAAAAAATAAAAAAAAAATAATACAGAGGTATATAGACTAAAATGTAAATTCTCCTTTAATATACACCCTCCCGATGTTTTCCCTCCACTCCCCAGGAAGAATCATTACTAAAAGTTTGGTTTGTCTCCATCCGGGCCTTTTTTCCATGCCACTATTGCATGTACAAATATACCCATGCACGTATAAGATTTAATGGCAGTATAATAATTTCATGGTCTGTGACTTTTCTTTTTTACTAAACAGCTTCTTGTAACGACTGTTGCATGCATGCAGATTTACCTCATGAGGTTAAATTGCTCAGTAATATACCGCATTATGGATATGTCACAATTTACTGAAGTATTCCATCATTAGTAGACATGTGAGTGGAGTTCAAGTTTTTGGAATGTGCAGTGGACATCCTACTTCATGACTCTTTGATTACAGATGCCAAGTGCTTCTCTAAGATCAGCACCTTGAGGGGGAATTAACGATTTTAACAGGAGCGGTTGAAGTGCTCTCTCTAAGGCCGTGTCCAACTTCGAGCCTCCCACCCCAACAACGTATGGGAAGACCCATCCTCACTGACCAAGACCTCTGCATTCATTTCCAATCAACTCTGCAGCTTATCTCAGAATTTCAGCTTCTGAATCTTTAAAATAGCCCTGATAATTCTCCCTGTGTTACTGAAGGCAAACACCTACCGCTAGCAGCAGTAGCGGCACTGCTCTCATCTTGCTCGTTCCTGTCTGCCAGCACTCCTCCACATGCACCTTTGGTTGCCTCCACCCCAGCTCACTTCTTCTCACCCCATGCTTGGTTCGGACATTTCCCTGAGCCTCCCCCTTCCTTCCTACTTCTCAAAACCAGATTCTCGCTATTTTTCAAGGTTAATTGCAGGGCTCTCCTTCATTGTGGGATTCACTGGCCACGCTTTTGAACTCCCACACATGTCCTTGCTGTGCCACTTTTTTACTTTTTTCATTTAATCACCAGCCATTTAATAATAGTATTTAGATGGCAGCTATTTATTGATTCTTAACTCTGTATGAGCCACCGTATCAAATGCTTTTGTAAACAGTATCTCGTTTATCATCGTGACACTATTATTATTCTCATTTTACAAAAGAAAATTTGGAGGCTCAAAGAGCTTAAGCAGGATGCTCAAGGCCACACCTCTGTGACAGAGCAGAGATGGCATCTGCATGGCACATATCCTGTCATCAGGCACTCTGCGCAGGACCCTTTCCCCTTCAAGGAAACTGGAAGTTCCTGAAGGCAAAGGCAGGATCCTGTCTTTTTTTGCTTGGTTTTTACAACATAATGCCCTACATGGGGAGGACACTCAATTAGTGTGGTGATTGGTTGAGTCTCTTCCTCTCCAGGCCCACGTTCTAGGCATGAATAATCAGTCATCCCTCAATGGCATATCCTATCATCTAAGTCCTCAGAATACAGCTAAGATTTTGGTGAGTAAACACTATGTAGCCACTCCTCATGCAAGAGCTATTTGGGCTATGCAAGAAAGAGATTACATAGCCCCTTGGCTTAAGGAACTTCCATTCCCTGTTTAAAGAATAAAACCTAGACAATTGGAACAAATTATTTTGAATCACACAATGCCCCATAACACCTACCTAGAAAAAAAGACCTGAACCAAATCAAGAGTGATATGGCATACAACAAGTTGTTGGGAAGAGAAATTCTCCGTGAACTTGAGGTCACATAAATGTCCTTTGAAGAGCAGGTGAAACAGGCAGGTAGGAGGACATTGCCAAGGTGAGAAATAGCCACAATGAGGTCATGGGTCCAGATTTCCAACCCCTCCTTCTTTCCCAAGCTGTAGGCTTCCCTATCCCTCATTTCCTTCTCTATAAAAAGTAGGGATAATAATATAGCACATCATTCATACTTAACAAAAATAATAAAAATAATCTAATTAGGCCATGCTTGTAAAGTATTTGAACTCCATTAGGGAAGGAAAGTGACTATAAAGAGGAAAGTTATTATTAGTGTGAATATGAGATAAACCCTCTTTTGAAAACCAGAGCAATTCTCCTCCCATAATTAATTTTAGTCCTAGAAAGCAGTAGCCTTGCAGATTCCTGCAGAGAAAACCTTCTCCATTTCTAGGTTTCAGATGAAGACATTAAACTGAAAATAACAATTCCATCTTGAAGATGGTAATAGTCAAAAATGATCAGGTCCCACTGGTACCTGAATGGGTAAAAGACTCCCACATAGGAAACAAGCCAGGCAATAAGTGATTCAGTTGGAAGCCTGAACAGTGGCCAGTCTGGCCGGGGGCTAAAATCACCGAATCTCATACTGAAGCCCATTAGAACATGTTTGCGCAAAAGTGTTAAGCAATGCTGTTGTTTATGTCCAAGAAACAGTCCACACAGTAAGGACATTGTTCCTCGCATGATGCTAAGCCCTGTCTTCCAAGATTGGAGCAGTTTTCCTCTATGCAGCAAATTCTGAAAACAATAAAATTGCCAGCTATGTAAACAATGGGTCTCGGAGCTATCTCCCTCTTGTGGGAGAGGACATGGCGATGCTCCCACTTGCCAAGCCTGTGGCACAGCTGCGGTCAGTTTGGAGATGTGCTTAGTGGGAGGCAGGTTTCAGATGTACCCAGAACGGAATCTGTAACGCTCACAGCTGGTGGACAGTGATGTGGACTTCATCTTGAGGTAGCGAGCACCCCAACGCTGGAGGTATTCAAATGCGGAGAGAGACTAGAGAAAGGATTCCCACAACAGAGAAAACTGAACTGGATGACTTATAGTTGCCTATTCAAGCCTATGATCAGGTGTTTCTTCTTAACCCAAGATGGCTCTGCCGAGTATAAAATGAATCTGGACCCAAGAATGGGGTGGGGGCCAATGAAAAGTCCCCATAGCAAAATGTTCTCCAGCTGCAAACTATTCAACATCAACTGTTAAGCACTGAACACAGCCCTGGCTTCAACATTTCTTTAATGAAAATTGGCAGAGTTCGGGGTCTGAGGATCTTTTCTCCTTTTTTCAAAAAAAATCTTTAAGGAAACATGATCTCACAAGAAATACAATATGCCCTGCTCTGAATGGCTTCTTCCAGGATCCCATTAATCCTGGCATCATGATTGCTCCAGGAGCTCGGGGGATGCCCCCAACAAAGACACTTCAGAAAGTAATAATAATATAACAGCAGCAACAATAAAGATAATAAGAGCAACAAAACAACTGCCACCGAGAGTAGTGTGCCCACTGACCTTGATGCTATTCCAACTGGGCTAACTTCTTCAAACCCACTTTCTAGACAAGTGGAGCCAGGATTTGGAAGTGGCAGTTTGGCTCCATGTCCAGGTGTGTAACCATTATGCTACAATCCTGACATTTGACATTTCTTCTTCTATCTAAAGTCATCTGTTTTAAGTGCTATGTGTCCAACACCTTCCCTTGGCCCTTGTTGGAGCCCACAACAAAAGTCCTGGTGCCAGGCCGATGGAGCCCTGTTACCTCTGGTCTCTGTCACTCACCAGCTCTGTAACTTCCTCATTCTCATCAAGCTTCCTCAGTGTCTGTAAATCACTGGTCATAGTATCTCATGCTTCTTGTGAGGGTGAAGAATGGCCACATCTGTGCCGCCCCTAGCATGATGGCTAGCACAGACGGAGCCCTCAATACATGAGATATATCACAACGGAACACCCTGGAACTCCTGTCACGTGTTTCCAAGTGGGGAATTTTCACCGGGCATCGTGTCGCCCATTGGGCTCTGCAACTACAGGTCGCTGGCCAATATCTGGGCCTTCAGGAGACCAGCCCCAGGCTGGGCAGGCAGGGCCCACCAGAAAGCTGTAGTCTGATTCAACACTGGAAACATGTCAGAGCAGAGACCAGTCTCCTTGGTGTTTACTGCAAAAGCTGCCAAGCATGCTCGGTGAGCAGGAATGACGGCCTCCCTCTGTCCACAGCCAGATTCCGGAGCCCGTGGGAAGTCACAAGCAAGTGAGACTCCATGAAATCCAGTCAGGATGCTCACAGTGGGTGGGTGCCTCTAAAAGTTATACATTAATTTGGGTATATTCAGAGTTATCTCACATCGCTTGTAAATTGTTGGGAATCAGAATCATAGGGCACTTCAAAGAGTGCTGATCATCTTCGGGTGTCGGGGATTGTTTGCTAAAAGGCAAAGGAGAAAACAAGGCTCTCAGCAAGGCTTTTCTCAAGTAACAGGGCCGTGGAAGAACTCCACAGAGCCAGAGTGGTGCTCGAATCTTTATGGGCAATAACTAGGCTCTGCACCAAAGTGCAAAGCAGAAGGAACACAGGCCGTGAAAGCAGATATGCACACTTGTTCTGCTAGAATTCAAAGGGAATGGGATGTGTGTTTCCCTGTAAGAGCCACGGGATTTTCAAGTGTTGTTTAAAGAAAAATTTTACAAATAAATCCATTTCCTATAGACAGAGATTGTCATTTGAGAACCGTTATCTTTACTTAACACTTGTGATATGTCAGAGGGACAAAGGGTCCCAGTTTGCTGGATCTGGGTGGTTTGCTAGGACACAGGATTTTCCGTTTTAAAATCAGGACAGTCCATAGCAAACTTGGATGAATTGGTTTACCCCTGAGTGCTTCCTCATCCTTTAGATTACGGTCCTCGTCTCTCCTAGTCTTCTCCTTCCCCCACCGATTTAAGTCAGTAGCTCTCCAGCATGGCTGGCTACACGTTAGCTCCCCCTGGGGAACTCTGGAAACTCCCAATGCCCCAGCCACATCTCGGACCCATGACATCACAAGCTCTGGGTCTCCGCCCCAGATATTGAGCATTGGGGCTTAGAATCACTGCTCCAAGTAGGTACCGAGTTACCAATTGGGGAGGAAAGGATGGAGCTGCTAAGGCCCATTCCTACTTAAAAGAAATCCTTCTGTAAAGCAAAAGCCTTATACAAGAATAATCTCATGTTAATTTGGTAATTTCGTATTTTTCTCTCAGTGTGTTTTAAAAACAAGGCCTGCCAGTAGATGCTCCTAGGTGGGCACTCATCATCTCTGAGCATTTGGAAAAATAATTGACAGTTACAGTTTTACCATCAAGTAAGCTTGAACAAGAACAAAATGAATTGGACTTGGATATTACCAAAAGGCATTATAATTGACAATGTTAGCAATCTTCATAGCTCTTAAAATATCTGCCTTAACCTGATCCATTATTGGGCTTCAAGCCACGAAGGACAAAGGAGGCACGGGCACCGAGTGCCGACAGAGCAAAGTCTGAGTCTTTCCTCTGCCATTCACTCCATGTGGGAAGGTCAGTCATTCCACCTCCCTGAACCTCAGTGAAAGGGAGCATTACAGAATTAATATGCTGAGTTTTGTTCAGTGCCTGGCACCTGGTGGGCACCCAAGAGGGAATATCTTTACCCACCTACATGAAAAATGAAGTAAGTGTGCACCTACCTGATAAATGATTGCTGATTGTGTGGAAAAACCAGTATCTGTTTTTTTAAAAGTGGCTTTGAAAGTCTCTTTTCTGAACCAAGAGAATCCTTCATTCAGGACAACAGGCAACTGAAATCCTTCCCAGCCCATTTCCACATAGCTCTTCCGGGTTCTCTGGAAGATACTGAATTATGGTTTGACCATAGGATTTGGTCAGTGCCTCTCTGGGCTGCTGGTCATTGGGAATAAAGCCCCATTCATCAGTAGAGACAAGAAGGAAAGAGCATGTGCTCTGGACAAGGAATAGGCTCTGAGTTTACCTCAGTCTGGTCCAGAGAGATGGGGGGGGGGCAGGAGTGGGGAGCATCTGGGTGCAGATTAAATCTTCTAAGAGAACTGCCTGTTCCTGGCGCATGGGAGCAGCCAGAAAGAGGGAAGTGCTTATGCCATCTGCTCTAAGGGGGAGCCTGTCATCCGGCCACGCTCACCTCGAGTCCTCACTCACACTCCAATTCTGCACATTGGAGGGGTTCTGAGTTCGTCCTGCCCACCCACTACTCTGAATGTGCAGAAAGTGAGGCCCTCGCCCCAAGACTTCTGATCTATTCACAGGTATACAAATTGGGTTTCTATTGTCTGATATCCTCCTAAAAAAGAATGAAGGTTTTTCTCCAGTCTCCAAATGTTGTCACCTTATCGAATAGTGTGTGCATACCATTGGCTCATTTCATTTTAGTCTCCTTCATTCCAGGGAAGTTGAGGGGGCCAGATGGTCTAGACGAAGGTAATGTTCAGCTATTCACTGCTTACAAGATTAATTTTCAATTAGTTCCTTAGAGAAACAGAGATTCTGATGTAGACCAGTGGCTCCCAATCTGGATGATTATCAGAAACAACAGGAGTACTTCATAAAAATCCTGATTCCTGGGCTGCACTCAGATCTACTAACTCTGAATCTCAGGGGTAATATGAGTGAGGGATCTCTAGGTAGACGGCGTCAAAATTGAATTGAGGGACTTCTGGTCAAGATAGCAGCATAGGTCAAAACAGCTTGCCTCTCTCACAACCACATCAAAATTACCACTAAAATATAGCACAACCATTACTCAGAACTGGCAGAAATCGAGATGAGTGGAAGTCTGACAACTACAGAATTAAAGAAGCCGCATCCATCCAGACTGGTAGGAGGGGCACAGATGCAGAACATGCTGGTCCCACACCCACGTGTGGTGGATAAAAATCCGGGAGGGATGTCTCAGGATCGAGGAGTCCCAGCCCCACCCCAGGGTTCCTATACCAAGAAGATAAGTCTCCCTAACTTCGGGCTGCAAAAACAAGCAGGGATTGAGTGAGTGGAAGAAACTTTTGGAGTACCAAGTAATTTCCCTTTAAGAACCCACACATGGACTTACTCCCTCTGAGATCCAGCACCAGGGTAGCAGCTTGAAAGGCAGCAGTGGCATATGGGGAGGAACTGAAGTGTCTGGCATCAAGGTGGGACCTGGGGGACAGCTTTCAGACAGAAAAGGCAGGCAGAGGCCACTGTCCTTTTTCTGAGCCCTCCTCCTACAAAACCACAGAGCTGGCAGGCAGGTGCCATATCTGAGACTCCATCAACCTGGCTAACACTGTTTGTCCCACCCTAGAGGTCCTCTGAGACTCCATCGCACCCAACTTCTGTCCCACCCAACTTACAGGCCCAGGCAAAATGTTAACAGTGACTTTTCCATATGAATGGCTGGTCTTGGCTCATGTTTCACAACTTCCTAAATCTTATCAACAAGGAACAGCTAGCCTCAGTAAGCCCCCAACCCCCATACCTCTTGCTAAGTGGCCCCAGGCCCAGCAGTAGGAGCAGCTTCACCTGGGAATCTCCAAGCCTAGCACAAGTAACAGCCATCTCAGATTGCTTTATAGCTCATGCAGGGTGGCCCTGGGCAGAACACAGGTTGGGGCTGACCTGGACCTGTACCACCTGGGAAACCCCAGTGCCTGTGTACCCAGTGGACAGCTACAGACCACATCAGAGCACCACCACTCTGCCCCTGCACAACTAATCCTCCACGGGGGGTGGAGGTTGGTGGTCAGTAGTCACAGCCAGTCCTTGTAGCTGACTGGCCTGGGCAAATCCCTCCTACTGACCTGCCAATAGCAATCAAGGCTCAACTACAAGAGCAGGGTATACTCAACCCACATGAAGGTATCCAGCTTGAGTGATAGGGCAAGCTGTGCCACTGGACGCTATAGGACACCTACTACATTAGGTCATGCTACCAGGACACGGAGTCATAGCAGCTCTACCTAATATATAGAAACAAACACAGGGAAATAAGGAGATAAAGAAATATGATCCAAATAAAAGAACAGATCAAAACTCCAGGAAAAGAACTAAACAAAATGGAAATAAGCAATCTATCAGATCCAGAGTTTAAAACACTGGTTATAAGGAGGCTCAAGGAACTTAGTGAGGACCTTAACAACATAAAATCGGTCAGATATGAAAGATACTGTAATTGAAATAAAAAACAATTTACAGGGAAACAACTGTAGAGTGGATGAAGCTGAGAATCACTTCAATTATTTGGAACATAAGGAAGCAAAAAACAACCAGTTAGAACAAGAAGAAGAAGGAGGAGGGGGATGAGGAGGAGGAATCCAAAAAATGAGGATGGTGTAAGCAGCCTCAGGGACAACTTCAAGTGTTCCAACATTCACATCATAAGGGTTCCAACATTCACATCAGAAGGAAAAAAGAAAGAGCAAGACATTGGACATGTATTTGAAAAAATAATGAAAGAAAACTTCCCTAATTTGGTGAAGGAAATAGACATGTAAGTCCAGGAAGCACAGAGTTCCAAACCAGATGGATGCAAAGAGGCCCAATCCAAGACACATCATAATTAAAATGCTAAAGGTTAAAGATAAAGAGAAAATGTTAAAAGTAGCAAGAGAAAAGCAGTTAGTTACCTACAGGGGATTTCCTATTAGTCTGTCAGCTGATTTCTCAAAAGAAACTTTGCTGGCTAAAAGGAATTGGCAGGAAATATTCAAAGTCATGAAAATCAGGGACCTACAGCCAAGATTGCTCTACCCAGCAAAGCTATCATTTAGAATCAAAGGGCAAAATAAAAGCTTTCCACACAAGAAAAAATTAGAGGAGTTCACCATCACCAAACCATTATTATATGAAATGTTAAAGGGACTTATTTAAGTAAAAGAAGACCAAAACTATGAACAATAAAATGGCAATAAATACATATCTATCAACAATTGAATCTAAAAAGCAAACTAAGCAAACAAGAACAGAGAGAATCAGGGATAGAGAGCGTTTTGATGGTCACCAGATGGGGTATTGGGGAATGGGTGAAGAGGTGAGGGGATTAAGAAGTACAAATTGGTAGCTACAGAATAGCCATGGGGTGTAAAGTACCTATAGGACATGGAGTAATCAAAGAACTTGTATGCATGACATGAACAATGTGTAGGGATTGCCTGAGGGAATGAGGGTGCTGGGTACAGGGGGACAAAAGGGGGAAAACAGTGACAACTGTAACTGCGTAATCAATAAAATATAATTGAGAAAACATAAAAAATAAAAACAAAGAATTGAACTGGATTATAGGACACCTAGCTGGTGTCGCTGAGAATTGCTTGGGGGTGTCTGTGTGTGTGTGTATTGTTGGGGGGAAAAACATGCATTTAGTGATTAGAAATGTCAGAAGCGAAGTGTTCTGTGTGAGCAGTAACGGAGACACACAGGAGAAGCAAGTTTCCCCTTACAGGGGCACCCTGTGGAAAGCCAGAGATATTAATTTCCATTTCCCTCCCTGGATGATAAGGTCCCGGGGGAGGCATGGGGCTGCGCGCCCAGACTGCCCGCGCGGTCCCCCCAGACTCCTCTCAGGCCATCGGCAGCCCCTGTTGGCCTTTCCTTCTGACCCTGGTAAAAACTGGTCTTTTGCAAAAGACCAACCTTTTTGGGGGGCCCCTTTGTGCTGAAATGCCTTTTCCAAGCAAATGAAATCAATGATTTCTTTCACAATATGCCTAATGGTTTCTTTTGAAATTGACTTTTGAACTTAGCTTTCCACTACACATTCTATTTGGAACATTTGGGAGACTACAGGAATCAGAAACTAATAGTTTTTATCTTTAGGAGAAATACTTCATAAAACGTGTTTTTGATTGGTCAAATAGGACCTTTTTGTAGTGATATGATCCTGAGGGAACAACTTACCTTTTCAACTAGTTCTAAATCCCCTCAAAAGTCATTCAAAATCCCTCCGACTGCCAAGAATGAAAGATGTGGGCACCTTAAAAATACGTTTTCTGGACACACTTCTACAACAATACATATCACAATAACATTATAGACAGGCGTACAGGGGACAGACACGAAGGACTTCTTAACTCTGAAAAGGACTGCAGGGGCAGTGGTACCCATGAGGTGCAATCGCATATCTGGATGGAAAACCCTCCCTAACCGCCTTCTAACTTTCATCTGTTTGATTGTTTCGGTTTTGCCGAATCCAGTTTCCTCTGAATAACAGGGGCGGTAATAATGACAGTTAATATTTTTTGAGGACTTACCATGTGCCTGGCATTGCCAAGCCTCTCAGATGCGTGCTGTCCCGTTCAATCCCTACAGAAGTCTGTGTGGTCAGTAAGCACTATTATAATCCTCCCCCCAATTTCATAGATGAGACAGTCGAGGCAAAGAGCCCACAGGTGCCAAACCTTTGGACCACACCGTCGACAACTTTCCCGGCCTGTTGACATATGTATAGGAAAGGATCCCCTTCCCTCTCCACCCCACTCTCTTCTATGTCATTGTCACTTCCATCGCACCCAAGAGGTGGCTCACAGATTCTCTTCTAACGTCATCCCCAGTTATTCTTGAAACTCAGACTTGTCTTTCCACACCACCCGATTCCTGGTGCCACACAGAACGTGGACACGACATCCGGGGCACACCCCTCCCTGCCTGGTCCCACCACTCCTCAGTCTCCCGCATGCTGGCATCCAGCCATGGGACTCAAATCAGAGCTTCTGCAAACAGTACTTACCCTGAAAAGACCACATTTTTCGTGTTTCATTCTTATTTTAACAGTGATGATATAGCAGGAGCAGCAGCAGCAGGTCCCACTAATGAGCACTTTCTATGAGCCACGCACTGTGCTAATTGAATCACTGCCTTAATTTAATCTCTTCAAACACCTTGCAAGGTTGGTGTTACTATCTCCATCTTAGAAATGAGAAAACAGAGACTCAGGGAGATTTTTTACCCAATTTAATAGAAAAGTTACTGAGCTGAGAATTGAAACAAGTGTGTGTGATTCCAAATCCATTTTGTCGGCTTCTGCCTTTTGAAACTAGTGATGTCAAGAAGGGTTTTGAGTTCCCACCCAGTGCCAAGCACTGGGCTGTGCTTCTGTTGACCAGGAAGTTTTCTGTTTACTCGCTTATTGTCTAATTTCTGAAAGCGAATTGAGAAAAAGCAAACTGGAGTGACACCTGAGGCTCCAGGAATGAATGGTTTTTCTTATCCAACAGGTCATAATAACACCTTATAAATGATGCATGTTCTTGATCAGCACCGACTCCCTCTCTGCCTGCAGCTCATCCCCTCTCTAATCTCTCCTACTCTCTGCCTCCACACTTTGGGTATCTATTTACACGAGAAGAGTAAAGTGTTGTAGTGTCTACCTGGGGCTACCAAACATTATCTACTTTGTCTTGGAAACAAGGTAAAGTTTATTTGAAAAAATGAGGGACTGATGCTGAAAGCATCTGAGTGGTTTGGCCTGCGTTAAGGCAGTGGTTCTGGTAGAATTAAGACTCAGCAAAGCACTTTGATGTCAAATCCACTAGAAATGTAACCTAGCTAGTGAAGGCTGATGGGGCCCTCTGCTGCCTGTAGGGGCCTTCGCTTCACACACACACACACACACACACAAAACCATGGGCCGTGGCAGTGCCTTCCCCTCTTCTGCTGCTCACCGCTCAGCCAACACTGTGGGGTGAGGACAGTACAGACTTTGGCGCCTGAACGACTTTGGGTTTGACCCTTGATTTAACTTCTCACTGGTAACTTCTGAGCCTCAATTTCTTAATCTGCTGAAAGAAGGTGACATCAGCCCGTGGCAGGGTTTTTTGAGGATTCAATGAGATAGCCTCGAGAAAGGCACCTTGCACATGCCTGCTACGTAGCAGGTGCTTATCTGATAGGTGTTTCTTCTGAGTTGTTTTCCTCCTTCTCATTTTACAATGCCCACCTAGTTAAACAGACAAACGAGAACCCACAGGTTCTTTCTCCTTTTGTGTCACTATGTGAGAATTTCTTGACTATAATGTCACAGCACATAAGGTGACAGCTGAGTTGCCAGCACAAAAATGGGAAGGTGGTTCAGAAGAGATATGAAAATTGAGAGTCTGCAGTCTAGCAGCTTGAGTGATAAGAAGTAGCCCCCAACTGACAGCCCACAAGAAAGTGGGGCTCTCCTCTCTACAACTACAAGGCACTGAATTCAGCTGACAATGCTGTGAGCTTGGAAGAGGACCCAGAGATCCAGAAAGAAATGCAGCCCCCCCAAACCCTGATTATAGCCTTGTGAGATTCCAAGGACAGGACCCACAGAAACTCTAAATAACAAATACGTGTGGTTGTAGCCACTAAATCTATGGTCATTTGTTATGCAGCGATAGCAAATGAACAGGCACTGCCTTTGTCATCGTCGCACAGGTTGACAAACTAGACTTAACAAGGCTGGATAATACCAGAGGATCAAAAAACAAACCTTCTAACTAATATAACTCCTTAAGTCAGCACAAAAGGATGTCTTCCGGGCATTTGGTTAAAAATATAAAAGAAGAAGTACAAAGAGAGTAGAACTTAAAAGTTCTCACCAAGGAAAAACAAAAGGATAAATATGTGAGACGATGGATAGGTTCATTCATCACCTGGGAGAGGGTGCCCTTTCGCAATGTACACACACACCGATTCACCACGATGTGCACTTGAAATGTTTTACAACTTTCATGCATCAACTGCACCCCAATAAAGCTGAAATTAAAAGGAGAAGGAGAAAGAGGAGAAGAAATACAGGCAGATTCTCGACATAGGATAAATAAATAAAGGTAGGTAGGTAGGTAGGTAGGTAGGTAGATAGATAGATAGATATCTCAACAGAGAGATGTTCCTTTCCTTTGAGTTAATTTTCCCCAACTGGGCATTTTCCTTCCTTTGCAAGGATGTAGACTCAAAGAGCAGAGTGCCTCAGAAGTCTCTTCTCGTTCATTCTCCTGGCTGAATAGGAAGGGCCCGACTTAAAGCAAATTTAATGAAGAGGTGTCTGCTCTTAAACTTCTCCCTTGATATTCCGGTGACTTAAAACCTTCAACCTCAGCAAATTCCTCCTGCCCACTGGAAGGTCTCCTTCCTAAGCCCGCTTTGCTCTGGCCCCTTCTCGGAGGGCTACAGAGCAGTCTGACTGCATTGTGCACAAAGTAACACTCCATATATTTGAAGGTAGATAAATCCCTCTTAATGCTTGTCTTCCTGAGGCCAAAATCCCCTCACTCCCACCCCATCTCTCCGGTTCCCTGATGTGTCTTGTAATGGCTTCCTGTGTCTCTCCCTCTCATTAAAGCATATGAAAACCCAAACACGGCAGTCACAATTCTCTATCAGGGTACAGGGGTTCAGAGATCCGATTTGACCACAATATAGCCGAAGAGAGCCCCACGGACTATATGTGGGTGAAAAGGTCAGGAACAAGAAACAGGGAAGTATTAAGGACTCAGGAGTTGGTGAAAATTCTTCTTAGGGAGTTAAGCAGGTGCTGGCAGAAGCAAGTGGGAATTATTCCAAAAATAAAATTTAACACGGACATTGTAAGGAGAGATAGGAGTTGAGGAGAAAGGAGATCTGGTTAATTTTGATCAGTGGTTCTCAAAGTGTGATTCCAGGCCAGCACCATCCGCATCTCTGACATATTAGTTTCCTGGGGCTGCCACAATGACTTATCACAAACTAGTGGCTTTAAACAACAGAAATTTAGTCTCCCACAGGTCTGGCGGCTGGCAGTCCACTACTAGGTGCAGGCAGGACCATGCTCCCTCTGAAGGCACTCGGGAAAGACCAGTCCCATGCCTTTCTCTCAGTTTGTGGTGTTGCTGTCAGTCACTGGAGGTCCTTGTCTCATGGACACATCCCTCTAGTCTGTGTCTCTGTTGTCACATGACCTCCCCTGTGTCTCTGGGTCTGTTCTCCTTTTCATATAAAAACATCAGTCAAATTGGGTTAATGGTCCACCCTACTCCAGTATAACCACACCTTAACTAATTACATCTGCAATGACACTATTTTCAAATATGATCCTGTTCTGAGGCCCCAGGAAGAACATGGATTTGGAGGTGGGGGTGGACACTACCCGATCCCTTATACCCAGGAACTGGTTATAAATGCAAATCCTTGGGCCTCATCCAAGACCTACTCAATCAGAAATTCTGGGGCAGGGGTCTAGCAAGCCATTCTAACAAGCCCTCCAGGTGATCCGATGCTCGTAAGTTTTGAGAACCACTGATTTTGATACAACTGAGGCATTTTCCAAAATGCACCAAAGTGACCTTGACTCCAATTCAGAAATTCATAGAAATAGCAGAGGATCCTCAGGGACATGCAAAGTAAGCCACTTCCTTTGAAGGCAGGTCTATAAGTTTATTTTGGTAAGGAAACATTTTTCTATGAATATATTGACAGGGTGTCTGCAGTCCAGGCTCAGGAGACAGTGTGTGACTGTTTTGGGTCATCATGTACTCAGGGACAGTCCAAGAAAGGCCTTGATGGAAAAAGGATTCTGATCTCAGATCACAGTTCAGAAACGGCCCTTTGCCCCTGCCGCAAGGACTCATCCTTGACCTCAACAGTGCAAAAGATCCTGAGGGAAGCGACCTCCAGAATCCAAACAGCGCCAAAGCTGGTCTAAGACCCAGAAGTGGCAAAGCCAGGGAGCGAAGCCATCTGGGAGGAAAACACACCAGCTCTTAGTGCACAGGAAGAAGAGAAGCCATCCTCAAAGGAAACATTTCCAGCTTCCCCTTTGCTAAATAAACACACCTGCCTGGGATGCTAGATGAAGCTCCTGAATTTTAGTATGGTCAGCAGAACTTCCTGGCCATCTGGGAAGCTTCATGCTGTATCCTTCAAACGAGCTGGGGTTTTATTGCAGAGTGTGGCCTGGAGACTTCGACTGTCTCTGGGGGTGCAGTAAATGAAGGGACATGAAAAGAAAGTAAGATAGCATTCAAAATTGCCCCTTGTACAATGTGTAATGGAAAATAATCACACTGAAAATAAATGGCAACGTGTCCTTTGGGGACTCCGCACTGCTGCCTTGTGCCTGGGTTTCTATTCTTCTGGAAGGAATTATGCGGTGATGGTGGCTTCTGAACAAGCTGTGGGCTCAAGTTTCCCAGACAATATCCTGACTTTGGATGCATGTGTCTCTGCAAGATATATGTCCGTCGGCTGGGGAGAATGTAATAGCTGCTCGGTTGCTTGTTAGAGGAATGAATATATTAAGCAAGGCAGCAGTTTTTATTTTTAAAATTCAGGCAATTTCTGGCCCAAATATGCCTGAAGGGATAATACTGCTTACAACCTTGATTTTCTGCAGCTTTATTCTGCCTAAAAGCTTAAAAGCTTCTTAAGAGAGAAATCAGGCCATTTAGATCGTCAAGTATTGCTCAGATCCTGCATCTCTCCTACAGTGTGCTTTGAGAGTTGAGGAATTCACATGCCGCGTGCGTTCTGTAGCTGAATAACGTGGATGCCACTGGTCAGCTGCCACATCTGCAGGCATGATTTAGGGAAGCTTGAATAGGGGAAGGCCGCCTCCACCCCAGCCCCGCCCCCACCTAGTTTAGGACTAGGAAATGAGACAAGACCTTTTGTAGATGAGATCCTATCACCCTCTCTCCATGCCATTCACCTTGTAGGCCTCCTTCCACTCAACCGCCTTCCCATCAACCCCACTACCCCTTCCCTAACCCTCATTTATTTATCCCTCCTCCCTCCCCTCACCAGTCCCCAGCCAAAACACCTAGGGGGTCAGCCAGGGACTGCCCAGGGCTTTGTACTCCACCTGCCCCATGACCACAGCTCATGGGGAACACTATTTGATACTAGCAGAGTCACAAGTTTTATTTCCAGCAGGTAAGCACACATAGAGAGAGAAGCAGAGGCTCCTCTCCCCAATCCACTTCCTCCCTCACTCCTTACAGGAAAAAAAGGGCCCTCAGCAGCCCCCACAGAGCCAAAGACGGAAACCAAGCCCAACAGGAGGAGTGTTTATTGGAAAGTAAACGAACCCTCCGAGGACAGCCTTGCTTTGCTGCACCAGAGATATTCCAAGTATCTCTGCCCATCCCGCCCGCTCCAGGGTGGACTCCCCAAGCTGCGGTGCATGGAAACACAGGAAAAGGTTTTCCCCGGGAAAATTCACTAAATCCATGGGGTCCGAGATGCCTAGAGCATCTACTGAGAGATTAGCCATCATTAACCAATCAAAGCCACGCAAAAGGGAAAAAAGAAAGGGAGAGAGGGAGACAGAGAGAAAAAGAAAGAGAGAGAAAGAGAGGGATCCCTAAAAAAGAGCTCAGTATCAGCAGAATATTCAGCCAAACTGAATATGGGGTTGGAGGGATTGGGAGTAGCAGAGGAAATGTAGCTGTGTTATGCTGTTATGTTGTGTCTGTTTTTAAATCAGCTTCATTAATGAGCAGATTTACTGAGATGCCACCAAATTATGGTATAACACAAGTGTTATGCAAACAAAATACGGAGCACCTGAAATCTTCCTGGTGACACTGCCAAGTGCTTTCATCGCACTGCCAGTACCACATCCGAAGCACTCTCGTAGGTGTCGTGTTGAAGATAAGGAATTCCCCTCCTGGCTTTCATACATGGCTTGATGAATCTTTTTAATTTGAAAATCTGAAATATAATGCAGACTGTCCCAAAGAAGACCCCTCCTGAGGCAATATTATGTGTAGATTTCTTTTTTTTAAGATCCTTCTTGAGTCTCATGCTGTGTTTTGCTGTTTTTATGCATAATTATTTAACATCTTTTCATGGTTCCAGTCTTGCAAACTTTTTATTTTTTTGGTGCTTTTTTATGGGCTTGTCTCTCTTTCTCCCATTTCCTGTCATGGAGTAGGGGGATACATTTTTATTTTGTAATAAGGTTGCTTAAATCGCTTCCTCAATCGCTCTCTGGAGAACAGGATTTCAATAAAAAAAACATTTCATGGGCCTTTAGATTGTCTTTCCTTTGTTGCTCACTGCTTGGGAGATGGGGAGAAAATGGAAACTATTGTCACGCGTTCAGGCCTGGCAATGAAAGAACATACCCATCTAGAGAGATTAAGTACACTTTCAACAGGCCGCCTGCCTCCCTCCCTCCCTGGGGGCAAACAGGAAAGCAGAGTGTTAGGTTGCCTTCCCACACTCCCTTGCTGGCAGCTTTGCTCCCTCCCAGGGACCATTTGTGTGCTGGAGGGCAGAGATAGAGTAACTGCTTTTATCCTGCCTGAAAATATTTATGGCTAAACACTGGAAAATGCCCTGGGAAGTAGCCCCATAAATTTCTTCCTGACCCTGACCTTCCCCTATCTTGAAACTCAAGATGAATCAACCCTAGAGTGAAAAAAGGGAGGAGGAACTTCCAAGGGTGAAATCTGATAGCAATTCCTTATCTTATTGGCAACTCCCCGGTCTCCATGAGCCACTTTGTTTGGCAAGGAGGACTGGCCACTGGCTGCGAATCACAGTTCCTGTCAGGAGGTTCCAAGCCTGAGCTGGGGAGGACTGAGAGACACTGGACCCTCTCTGAGACAGAGTGACACTTCCCTCTGTAGGCGATCTGCATGCAAGCCAGGCAGGACAGGAGACACCCTCTCCAAAACGCTCTGAGGCAAGAAGTGAACGCTGGCAAACTAAACAGGGCCGTGGGGCTTTTGTTGGAATTCAGCGGCAAGGCCTCCTTTGCCATGGATGCGACTTCTAGGAGTGAGCTCCCATCAGACCCACATCAGGACTAAATGTCACACAGGGTAAGGAATCCAGTGTGGCACTGTGGGGGTTCAGAGCTAGTCACCCGAAGATGCACTTCTGTGGTATATGGACTGTTGTTTTGAGCTAAGGGTAGCTTTAGCTGAAGGCTCAGGAGAACCTTCTGCCCCTCCCTTGACCAGCTGGAAGAACTTGAATCAGGAGCCTTGCCCATAAATGGGAGATGATCAAAGTTAACTTCTTTTGACCTATATGTAGGACAGGACAGATGTCTATTTACTAAACATTTGCTCTTCTTATCATCCTGCAATGACCCTTTGAAGTCCCCAAGTGGATTACCTCATCGCTGGCTCAGGATATCTTAGATATCCGTGTTCCCTCTGATTCTCTCATGCATGTAAGTTTCCCATACATATGTATGTATTAACCTGGTTATTTTCTCTTGTGAATCAGAATCTGTCTCCTGTCTATTTGACTATTAGACCAGTCAGAAGAACCTTGAGGGCAGAGGGAACTCTGCTTCTCCCCCACAGCACTCAGACAGGACTCACCATCACGGTGGCTTCCAGCGTTCAGGACGCCCTTTCGGCTTCTCATGCAGCCTGGTGCTTCCTGTGGGCTCACACGCACCTGCCTTAGCCTTCTGGCTCTGCCTCGTATCACTTGTGTGGTGCTGGAGTCCTTTTCTACATCTGTGAAATAGAACTAATAATTGACCTTATAAGGTAATTGTGAGAATTCACTAGGACAATGTGTATAATCTTTTGCACAGTATCAGGCCCAGAGTAAGCCCAAATGAAAAGCCAGTGACTAAGACATCGGTATGATGGTGACACTGTGATGGTCTCCCAGTGACTCTGAGCTGTTGGTGACTGTGATTTTTTCACAGGCTGAGAGAGTCTGTGCTTACAGCAGAGCCTGCTTCTCCGGTGCCTAATCCGGACCCAAGGATGGGCCAGTCACTCTGCTGTCAGGAAATTTAGTCCGCTTTGATATATAAAGCACTAAAGTCTCCTCAACAATGCTCTCTTAAAAGTTTTTACATCACAGACAAAATGCCTCTGACATACAAGTAACACACATGGAGCACATAACAGCCTTTTTACTGGAACCAAGTAACACCTGGGTAGCCTTTCTCTATCAAGTGCTCTACATGAGGGACCCGATCGTGTATCCTAGTCATGAAGAATAAGTGATGAGCAGTTGACTATAATTGGCCTGCCTTTTACACAATAAAACTGCAGTTTCCTTTTATTTTCTCATTTTCCTAGTTCTTCAGGACATAAAACCAGTGTTTTCAATGACTGTTTTCCTGATTCTGGAGATATTCCAAAAAATGATGAAAGTCAGACAGTGCTTTCAAAACTTCTGAGACTTATAACTGCTCCCCACTGTCTCCAAGGCCAATTGGACAGGGCCTCCCAGGATCCATTCCTCAAGCCTTCTCAGACAGCAAGCTGAATCTCTTGTTTACCTTTAAAGGCTTGCCTTGTAGTTCATTTCTACCTGACTGTCTACAAAAGCTTCCATGTGTGTGCTGTAGGAGGGGCCCACAGTTTCCAGAAGGGATTCTGAACATTATGTACCCTCCACCCTTCCCTTCTCACCCAGGCCATCCCAGCTCACCAGAAAGACCAGTGCCTCATTCGTCCCCATGCTACTTAAGGCATCTAGTATGGAGAACCGTTCTGCACATCATGGGAATTGTAGCTCAGCTCTCACTTTGGAGAAAACTCAGTGGGACTCGGGATTCAGCAAGCAGGCCCCACATATGTGGACAGGTTTTCCTGTGGGTAAATCACACCTACGTTTTTCCTAGAGCTAAGCTTGCGCTCGCTAAAACTCTCTTATCCTGGATTAAAGCAACAAATGTTGATTGCATATCTTCAAAGTGGCTTCCTGAGTCTGTGATAAACCTCTTAAGTCTAGGCCAACCCATTTTCCCTTTACATTTGCAAAAATCCTTCTTTGATGTCCTCTTTTTTGTTGCCTATCACCTAATGCAAACCTATGCATAGTAAATGAAGACCATTCTGATGTAATGTACCCAGAAAAACAATAAAAAGCCTGTACAGGCAGGGGTCAGGGCACTCTCTCTGACTCAGAGAAGGGCTGTGTAGTCCCCACATTTTCTCCCCAGGATTCACATGTGCATTATTTACAAATCAGCCACAGCATACGGATTCTACAGGACAGGATCCGCGACAATCTAGAATATTCTCTAGTACCAACCGTCTTGGCCACCAGGCACCATGGTCAGTGTTTACAACCTACAGACCTAGTTAGGTCCTAGTTCATTCACTCCTAGATCTTGCGGGTGCTCCCTCCACAGCTGGTAACAATGTCCTCGGCCTCACTGCAGTCCTAGGGGATGTTCTAGTAGGTGAACAGGAAAGCTGTGAGTTTAGTGATCTGAAGCAAAGTGCTGGTGCTGCCTACAGCGTGAAAAGAAGGTGCCTTGGGTATGGGGGAGCAGACTGTTGGGAAGTGAGAATGGATACCAGCAGCTCAGCAGGCTCAGCCCTTTTGTTCCTTTGCTAAAACCCTCAGCCTGCAGGACGCTGACTTTCTGTAAAAGAATATAGGTCAGTAAATTCCAGGGGATTTTTCCCCTCATTTTCCATCCTCACTGATGACCAGAAATAAAATATCTCTCTGGGACCCAGTCCCATTGTGAATGGCGTGTGTTTTCTAACACTCTTGCCTTGGAATAACATTGAAAGCCTCTTTCATATTTTAAGGTCCTGGAGCCTGTAATTAAATCACATATGATCAGAGAACATTACTCATATTACCACTGAAATATACAATTTCTATTTTCCTAGGCAGAGCAATCATCAATTACTAGAAAAACAATGTCCTTAAGCACTGAGACAATTATTTCCATCTTCCAAATTGGCTTTGGCTTCCTTTAGTTCACATATAGGCCCTACCCAGGCTGCACATTATACTGTGAAACATTCTCATTCATGGATTTCTGCACAAAGTTAGGATCCTGTTAGGAAGGAATAGGAGGATGGGGTGCATATTAGGTAGGTGACCAACAGTGTCTGCCTCTTACGGGGCAACCAGAACACTGATGTCATCTTTACTTAATGCTCATCAAACCCCCATAAAATGGAGACAATATGGGTGGCTGCTAATTCCAGATGGAAAAATACTACATGGAAGTTACTTACAATACATTTCAAAGTAAATTCACAACAAAAGACCAAAACACTGCCCTGCCTTCTACTCCCAACTTCTTACTTTCCCTGAATAAGCCCTCACTAGATGTAAAACTCCACACTCCACTTGTCTTCCATAACCTGAGGACCCTCTGCTGCCTAAGCCTCCTCCTTCTTGCTCGAGGAGGGACTTGAAGCCAGTAAATAAAGTGCATTTCCTTTCACTGTGCATCTTTGTCTTGCAAATGTTCCTTTAGAGACAGCAAAGATGAAGCTCAACGGACTGCAGGTAAAAAGGTAAAGCGAGCTGTGTAAGGAAGACAAACTTATCCCAGCATTCTGTGGCTGACTGGCTGAAGAGCCGGAGGACTCAGATATAAAGGGTTAAAGGGGGGAAACTGGACAACTGTAATAGCATAATTAATCAAATATAATTTTAAAAAAGATATAAAAGGCTGTGTACACTCTGGCTTCCCTGCCACTCCTGCCAGTTGTGAAGTGATGATCAACTTTTGTCTCTCTCTGCTCAAGAATGACTGCCCTATGACTGTAAGAACTCAGCTCAGCTGACGATTCAGTTGCCTTACCCTAAAAAGAAGACTGGTTGTCTTATCTAAGTGAAAAAAAGTAGGGAGGTGAGTGGTGAGGTGTGGTTTCTACAAGGTCGCAACTCTGCACTAGGTAGTTCTCTTGGCTATGAATAGGTATGAAAACTCCATGGATAGTTTTCACTTTTAAACTGTAGAAGCTCTGGACCTTACGTTTGTGAATAACAACTTCTATCCTAACATTCCAGGCAGAAGTTGTGAGATTCATCCTAATTGGATTATGCTGGTCACAGGCCTTCCCCCTGAATAGATGACCATGATCAGAAAATGGAATGTGTTTATTGTCTCCCTTAATTTGATTAACTAGGAATGACCCCTGGGCCATGAGATGTTAGGTTAAACCATCTGAAACTGCTAATAGTCGATGATATTTGACTTGTAAAAACAATAATTTCATCTGGTTCAACCTAATGCAGGGGATGTGTATGGAAAAGAATGACACCCAATGAAAATCCAAGTATGTCGTTAAGAAAGTCAGTAGGAAACCAACATGCCATGCCCAGTGTATGGTCATTGCAGGGGGGTGTTGGCAATATTTCTCTAACTGGCTTTACAATGTACTAGCTATGTGAAGTTAAGTAAACTTTTCAATTTCTCTGTGCCTTGGCTCCCACATTTACACAATGTAGATTACAATAGCACCTACCTCAAAGGGTTGCTGTGAAGTTTCAATGGGTTAATATACAAAAATTTTAGAGTAGTGCCTAACTCTCAGCAGATTATAAGCTATTATTATAATAATAATTGCTTTTGTTGTTGTCTAATTGTTTCTAGGCAAACACAGGGGCCTCCATTTGCCATGACCGTGGCGCTCCATGCATACATGGGTAATGTACTATTTCGTGGCCAATAGCAATAGCTGTGCTCCCAGAGTGCTGATGTTCTGGGGGTTATTAAAAATTGGAGTCATCATTTGATGACATTTCACCACACTGAGAGAAGGCTGTTTTCAGTTGTGTGCTTACCCACAGCAACTCTGCAATCACCATACTCTCAATGCCAATTAGAGTCAGCGAATTACCCAAAGACATAAAATTAATGAAACTTTCTGACATAACTGTCTTCTAGAAAGCACAGAGTGGCTGGAGAGGCACAGACTCAAATAAGATGGCTCATTTCATGTGATTCTTAGTCCTAAGGAAAATGTCAGCTTGCTCATTCTTCCCCACTCTCTTAAAGGTGGTTGGTTGGTTAGTTAGTTAGTTAGTTTTTAAATCCTATGCCTCAGTATTATCAGTAGCATCCTTGAGATATCATCTTGGTTTATCCTTCTACCTCCAGCCAGAATTCTATCAAAATCATCCAAGGCTAGATGCGCAGCCATACTGCCCTGGGGTAACAGCTCAACCCCTACAATAGCCTCCCCTTTCCCATTTCCTCTGCTCTGTCCTCAGTGGGATCTAGAGCTGCATTGATGGAGCAGTGGCAAGGGCAATGTTGGATGACGGAGGTAGGGGTGGAGGGTTCAGGCAGAGGAATTATTCTAGAAGATGAGCCGCACAGCCATCCCTCCCCAGGCTGCCGCTCCCACCTCCTGTGCTGTGTGTGTTGGAGCGAGAGCAGAGGAGCACAGATGTCTTCTTCCATAAAATGAGGAGTTTAGGCTGCATGACCTTTCATCGTGCTTAGCTACAAACTTCTAAAATTCCAGGGTTTGGAGGCTCCGGTGACATGTCTTCTAATCAGTTCTAGTCTAAGTTCCCAGGGCACGATCTGTTAACACACTTTACCCATGGCCAGACACAGTGCTAGGCTCCAAAGATACAAAACCACACAGCAGGCAGTAGCCTGCTCTGCACCGACCAAGCAGAGGCTTCAGCAGAAATGTCTTCAGAACACAACTGAAGGTACTCTTTGAGCCAAATGTGATCTATATCTATTTGTATGGATATTTGCAAGGCTGTTGTGTGGGAATCACCGTTAATTGATTCAGCCTTTTGCATAATGCCAAATTGTCATTGCTACCAACATACCAGCCAGCCTTTAATGTGTGGGGATTCTATACAGGGCAACTAAGCTCGTTGCCTGCATTATCTCATGGAACTCTCTCAAAAACTCCCTGAGGTAATATGTACTAGGCCCATATTACATGTGAGGACACTGAAGTTAGGTTCAAAGGGGTTAAGGAACATGCCCGAGGTCATACAGCCAATGTATGATGTGATGGAGGTGAGACTTGAACTAGGTATCTGCTCCCACAGAGAAACTTCTTAATTTTAAAATGCCCATGTTGTAGGCTCCCTGGGAACGCAGACCATTTACATTTCTTTGGGCCCCTTGCAGGACCCAACACAGGGTTGTACACTGAGTGGACCCCCACAAACCTCTTGGACTCCCCTTCTCTATCTACGGAGGTCAGCTAGACGCCACTTCAGGCTTCTAACAGCTGCGCTGTCCACTTCCGGCTTCCACCACATCTTGTCACATCATCCATGACTATTGTGCACCAAACAAGAGCAAGAACTATTAGTTTTGGAAGCCTTCACAGGTATGACATGAATTCAGAAAATTTGGCTCTGGGCCTGCTGAAACTTGAGGAATCAAGCGAGCACATGTTGTTGGTCAAGTTGGGGGATTTTCCTAAAGATGTGTGGCTCCCTCAGCTTTCGTTCCACATTCTTCGGGTGTTTGGCTGGTTGTTCCATGTACAGCATTAAATTTAACTTCGCAGCCCTGATAACATCCTAGTGCTGTTAAATGCACCAAGGTACTTGGTAATTCATCTTGCTTGAAATTTTCACAGCTCGATAAGCATACATGCATTGTCGCAGAAATCACTTTAATGTTTAACAAACATATCTGGCATACTCTCAGCATTTACATTTTCTATTTTCACCTAACTTGTCACGAAATGTGCTATGTGTATACAAATAAACAATTCATGCAGCAGTGATCTTTCATTCTGTCTAAGAAAAGACATTCAAGTTTTAGATTCTCTTGAGAGAGAGGTTTCTCATTTCTCAACAGGCTCTGTGTTTTGACTCTGAGTAGCTATCTCCCTAGCGTGGTAGGTCCTCCGTCCATTTAAGGCCCAGTTTCGGATTCACCCCGTGCGTGAAGGTTTCCCTGGGTGATAACACATCTATCGGATACGTGTGTGCAATCTGTGCAACACTCCCGGTCCTGAGTTGATAGTCTCTGGGTTACTAGGTCACACGAGTGTGGTCTCTTCCATTAGACTGCAGGGATTTGTCACAGTTTCTTCTCTTTGTCTTGTTCCTCCCACACTCTTGTGTGTTTCTCATGGAGTTGTACCCTCTGTTAACACTCTATGAATGTGTGTCAGGGTTGGGTACCAGCACATCATATTTCTTTGGAAATATCCTACAAAGACCCACCAGCCACAGGGAGGGGGTCCCAAGGAATATGAGAAAAATATAGCCTCCTCCTTTCTTTTAGATTGCCCACGGCTGAGTTGGAGAGGTGAGATTTTATAGGTGAAATAATAAACTGTATAAGTTAGCATGGTAGATCCGTGGTGCTCTCCATACGCGATGTTAATGAGCTTCCCCGTGACAGAAGATACCAACCAGCAAGCAGCCAGACTGTCCAGCATTCATGTAAAGCTTGTCCCACACGTTGTTGGCTAACAGAGCACTTACAAATTTGTAAATTACCTGCCAATTATTTTTTTAAAAATAGGACATGTCACAAATATCTACAACTCTAGTTTCTCTCTAAAAATCAACTATATTTCTCTTTTGGAAAACAGGCAATGTTGGATCCATATTCGCATTCCAAGATCCCTTTGGGTGGGTACAAATCTTCCATTTTTCCACAGTGCTCCTCATTTCCTACTTTTCCCCTAGCAATGAGTCAGGGGTCAGCTAACATTTATTCATATTTTCTCCTTTAAAAAAAGCCTGGAGCCCTGGCTGGTGTGGCTCAGTGGATTGAGCGCAGGCTGGGAACCAAAGTGTCCCGGTTTGATTCCCCGTCAGGGCACATGCCTGAGTTGCGGGCCAGGTCCCCGTGAGGGCCATGTGAGAGGCAACCATACATTGCTGTTTCTCTCCCTCTCTTTCTCCCTCCCTTTCCCTCTCTCTAAAATAAATAAATAAAATCTTTTAAAAAAAGCCTGGAGTTTCTCTCTTCAGAAAAACAGGAAAGAGAAATAGACCGAGAGGACTGTGCGGTGGCGGTGGTGTTTCTTCACAGATGGGAGGGTGAGGGTGGCAACAGTGCTGTGGAAATGAAGACTGTGACCATGTAGTACATTTGAATGGAAGAACACAGTTTAATGTCTCATTATGAAATAAGATATGATAAAAACTACAATCAGTGAACTGGTCAGGAACACATTCAGCTGCAAGTAATAGAAAACCCAAAAACATTAGCTTAAATAAGTATGAGGGTCAGCAGCTCCACAAAGCTGCCAGAAACACAGACCCCTTCCATCTTTCCCTTTTGACATCTTTTGTGTGGTTTTCATGTTTGTGCGTGAAAAGCAGTCTGCATGTCTCGGGCAGAATGAAAGCAAATGGACAAAAGGCAGCCCTCCCCAGGATCTCTGCCTGTGTCCCACTGGCCAGGACTCTGTCCTGCATCTATTCCTAGTTGCAAGGAAACTGGAAAATCAAGTTCTAGACTCTAGACATGAGAAAGACAGAGGAAAAGGGGGTTTAAATGACATTTGAGTGCACCCTTCAATGTTATCACCACAATCAGTATATGGAAAGCTATGTTTGGAATAGACAAGAACTGAAATAGTGGAATGAATTCATGAACCTGTCCTCTTCACTCATCCACGTGGCCCTGTGGGCATCTGAGGTTGCAATCCTTGGTCCATGACCTACTGTAATTTTTGTGAATATAAACTTGAATCACTCAAGGTGGGAGCCTGGTATGTACAAAAAATTACTTAGCTGAATGTTGGAGCTCAATGTACCTCACAGCATCCCCCTCAAACCCAGGCAGGCTTTGCCTCCCCCCCTGTGAGGGCCCATGCGGTAATTTTGGTAAAATAATAAACTTTTATTTCTTTATAAGAAATGGCCCTAAAATGAAAGCCAACCAGCTTTATTAGTAACTTAAGTCCTATATTTATAGAGTCATTAAGAGTCTAAAGGAACACTTAAATTTTTCTACCACATTTTATTGCATTGTGTGTGGGATATTATTGTGTTATAATAATATTTTCAATTTTGGGGATTCACTAAGGCTTTAGAATATATCTCCACTGAATTCCAGGGGTCTACCGTGTGTAATAAAATACTGTGTGGCAGAGATCAAAGTGATAGGCCCTTAGGGAACCAGGGGAGGAATTAACGTGGGCCGGACTAATGAGGAAGATTTACACCATTCACTCTAGAAACTACAGACACTCAGGCAGACTAAGTTAAAATGATAGATTCTTTTTTCAAGATTATGGCAACATCTCGGTTATCTGGAATTCAGACATCTTATAGTGCCCCCTATCTAGAACGCCAAGCACAAAAGACTATTAAAATAGCCCAAAGAGATCTCGCAAAGTCCATGTGCTGAAACGGAAATGTTTTATTCCTAAAAAACTTCACTCAGGGACTATTTACTCTTACTTCGTATAAAGTTTCACTAAGATTGGTTACTCGGTCTTGTAGTCCAAAGTTAAGTAGATGTGGCTGATGTAAGCAGAAAGCATAGAAGTAGACCTAGTGACAGAAGCAAGAAGTTACACCAACAGAATGACAGCAAAGAAGAAGATGAGAAATACTCTAAAACTCAGAATTCTAAAGACACGGTCACCCAGAGCCATCTAATGAAGGGATTCGTAACACTTAGGCGAGTCTTGGGTCAGTACAATGATGAGGGTTTTAGCCCTCATTCTGACTGATCAAGAAAGTTTAACTTGTGTTGAGAATCACTGTTTAGGAAGTCAGAGAAATATGTTTTAGAATTCAAAAAATATTTTCATTTAAATGATTAAAATAAATATGTTCTTACTCTTAAAGGAAATAAGTTTCAGTTATCTGGAAAGTTCCTGTTGTGGAGAACTTAAATCCCTAATAATGCCGGCAAGGCTGTGGCAGCTGCAGCCACAGGGATGAGGTTGTGTATATGTTCCATTTGTAAAAACATGAGAAAATGATCAGCGTTCAGAAGATAACCATCCTTTACCTACAATCCAAGCCAAGCTACAAATGTTGCCATCCTTGAATACAGAATGAAATAAACATGTTCAAGGGTATGTACTGACCCATGCTGACTCCTTCAGTCAATTTGATTCCAATACAAATAGCCTCCAAAGCACTCCAACGCCCCTCCCTTTCACGTATAACACAGGCAAGATTGGACATTACAAGACAGAAAACAGAACAACTAAAGCAGCATGATGTTCATTAACCACAAGCATATGGAACGCTCAAGCATGTTTTAATGAATGTGATTCAAATGAACCACAGTACTGAGATGCATCACTTCCAGTAAATGTACACTAAATATTTCCATTAAAGGCATATCGAGTAACAGTCTCAAATCAGGCCCTTCTAAATTATTCTTCTGCTCAATAACTGCTGCATAAAAGGTTATACACTCTATGGTGTTTGATACCTCAACGGGAAATAATGTAGAGCTAATCTGCAGTTGGCTCTTATATCGCTTTGATAGAGTGTGCTTTCTCCTTCAACTGAAATGGGGGAAGGGTTGGACTTTACTGAGTGCCTTCACTCAGGTGTTTCTAGTCAGGGCAGGGGCACCATGTGCCCAGGAGTGGGATAAACAGCAAGGAAAGAACACTGCTCAGAGGCCATGTGAAGAAGAGCAAATGAGGATCCTGTCTGCACCTACGAGTCTAATGTGAGGCCCACCATCTGCAAGAAAACCAAGGTTTTGGGAGAGCATCTAGAGATCAAAAGGTTAAATATAGATAGGTAAAGAAGGTTTCTGAGATTGAAAACTAAAGCTTTTTTTTTTTTTTGCTATCTACCTGACTCTCAAACTAGGAATCATCCTCCTCCTCCACTTCCCCCTCATGCTTTTTACATCACCTATTTTTTTTTCAGGATTTTGTATGCATGAAACTCTATGCCAAGTATTTTATATGCATATGTGTTCTTATTGAATCCATTGAGGTAGCTATACTTCCCCATTCTCGTTGCTAAGGAAACAGAAAAGTATAAAGAGACTTGCTTAAATGGTAGAAAGTGGTAGAATCAGGATTTCCAGCCAGGCATGAGTCACTGATCAATGTTCTTACGTTCACCAAAGGAACCACATCACCCCACAACTCCTCCATGGAGTCAGGCTCAAGGAGACTCTCCCAGTGCTGCTTGGAGGGAGAGCTCAGTCTAAGAAGGGAGTCAGTGCAGAAATGGGGGTGTTCAAACCCTCCAGGCCTCACATGCACAGGCTCAGACTCTGGCCTTCGTTGCTCTTTGACCCCCAACACCTCCCTCTTAACATTTCTACCTGCCATTATCCTCTAAGCCTCCTTTCACTGTTATGCCCAAGTTTTGTGTGACCACAGCCCAGCCATGCAGTTATACCCTAGAGAGGGTAAGCATGATTGACTTGTAGAGAAAGGGCTTTCCTAATTGCATTGATCTTTAAACATATATAAGATTAATTGCCCAGTCTTAGAGCTGCCAGGTATTAAAAAGCTCCAGGTAAGTTTACACATCATCTTGCGGTTTCCTAGTAGCCACCTCCCAGTCATCCCAAACATGTCTACTATGATCCTTTTCATTTTTACATAAAGTTGATTGGCTTCTCTCTGCTAAAATCTTTCAGAATTATTTTCTTCTGGGTCATTGTTCCTAGATCTTTAAAATTTTCATCCCTTTAATTAGTTGGCCCATGGAGGTGAAACCAAATCCTAGACTAGCCAGGAGGAAGAAATGTTCCCTGAGGAAGGGAAGAGGCAAAGCAGTTATCTCTGCCTCCGCATGCCCTTCTGCCCCGCCCCAGTCACCACTTTTGCACAGAGGAAAAGGAAGACTTGGAACATCTTCCTTTATAGTTAATCAGTGGGAACCAGCTTCTTCCTCCTTGCTCCTGTCTCCTTAGAGACATCACCTGCTTGTGGTTTTTTTCTGCCTGGTTGTTGGTTTCCTCTGAGAACCAAGCTTTTAAGTGATTCGCATGCTTGGGTAGCCAACAGAACTGAATTCCTGCATTCCCCCCCCTGCCACCACCACCACCATACTCTTTTACCAAAGCTGCCACTGGCTTCTCATGGCCTTTGCCAGCGTTGCCCAATCTCTGGAGAACTTTCTATTTATGAGAACCAAACAGAGCTAGCTCACTTTCCTACCACCCCCAAACTTACCACCAACACCTCCAGAGCCTGTCCTGCCCCGGCCCACACACTGGGCTGGAGGAAGAGGAGGGAAGCCTGCTCCGCTGGAGTAAAAAGTGGCTGGTGTAGAAAACGGGGAACTAAGGGACCATTAGGGTCAGTCCCTGGGAGAAGAGCTGCCCGGGCAGGGCTAGGCAGAGCAAGAGCCAGAAGCCGCAGAGGGTTAAACTGAGAGCAACAGTACATCGGTGCAGAGTGAAGCAAGAGGTGGGAACCAAGAGAGCGGATGAGTCACATGCAGCAACCTAATGCCCAGGTCCAAACAAGTCACGCCAGGACAAGCACGAGTCTGAGGTGAATCCAAGGGCAACAATCAAGAGGCAGAAACAGGGCAGAGCTGAAAGGAAGCAGAATCAAGTGTAAAACAAGAAGATGGGGGAGAAGGATGTGGTTTGAGTTTAAGTTCCACAACTTAGAGACACATCCCAACCACCTTCTTGTGTCTGTTCATTCTAGAAGCACATGTAGGTCCGAGCACATAAAACCACCACACGTGGTTTCTAATGTTTTATTGTTCCCTGATCTGAGGTACTGTTTTCTGATAGATAACAGAGACAAGTGAACCCCACTTCACCACATAGACTATTCCTTTGCTAGTTAGGTGGCAGGCCTAGACTCAAGTTCCAGTTTCACTAGTTAATATGAAGTTGACCCACAGCCAACTGGTTCTGATCCACAAAACGGCACTTTCATAGGTTTTGACCTAATATCACCTGAGCTTGGACAGGTTATGCTACTCCGAGCCTCAGTTTTCTTTTCTGTAAAATGGAGTAACACCAAATATGCTGATGAAGTCACATATTTTAAGGCACTTTGTATAATGTCTCACACCTAGTAAATGCTCAATAAATTTAGCCATTATTACACCTAGTTTTCAGGGATAATAAACACTCTGGAATTAAATACAATGGTAAAACACTAAGAGTGCCCTCTGAGTAGGGAGCCTTAGACAGACATCAAATGCTCTGGGCACCGTGTATACAAGTTACCTCTAACTCAATATATACATATTTATTGTATGTATATACATAAATATATACAAGTTTATATACATCTCACTCAAGTGCCAGTGGGGCATGTGCTTGAAGCCACACTCGGGTCTGGGAGTCAGCCAGACAACAGGTGACTGAAACCTAGCTCCACTGCTGCATGACCTCGAGCCGATCACTCCAGCTTTCTGCGCCGAAGCCTGCTCCTCCGTAATCTGAGTTGAATACTAGCACCTGCAGAGATACCGCCTGTGGCGTGTCAGCACGAAACACGGCACTCTGTGAGTGCTCAGTGGGCAGTCTTTCTGTGCCCACCAGCCCTCGATCCGGACCCTGGCCTGGCCGCTGATTTCATCTCCCAGCATGAAGCCGCACCAACTCTTGTATAGGAAGGAGAACGTTAAGACACCCTCCTGTCCTCTGTCTGTATGCCCATTTCCCACCCGGCTCTAGGACTAGTTCTGCGTGGAGGTCCTGGATTTACTCTGCTGCCTGCAGTTGGCCAATTTTGTTAGGTGGATGGTGGTTTAAATGTGGGAGGTGGTTTGGCTTTGGCTTGGAACAACTCTTACTTTGCTTGTGGTTTTTGAGTTTCAGGTTGGAAAAGATTTCTTGGCAGGTGGAGACTTTCTCATTAAAAATAAAACAGCTTGTTTTTTGTTTTTTTTTTTAAAGATTCATTAGGTTTCTGGAAAATCAAATGGCTCTTATGAAGGAGAACATTAATTGGTTGAGCAGAAGGGTCATTGAGAAGCAGAGAGAGAACATTTCCTTCCACATGCAGAGGGATCTCAGAAATTGGTGCAAACAGTCTGCAAGGACACACTGGGTGCAGCTGAGCTGAATGTCTGCAGGCGCTTGGCTGAGCTTGGTCTGCCTGCTGCTTTTCCCAGTGGGAAGCTGAGCGATAGCAACAGCACTGCAGCCAGATTACATGTTGCTACTGGGAATCATGTTATGTCATCTCATGGAAAAAAATCTGCACAAACATGCCAACTTCCTTTGGTAAAATCAAAGGCCCACTCCTCTCTTTCATCTTCCCGGCGCTACACCTCCCGGGCTCCCAAATTGCTGCAGGTGGCTCGCCCTTTGCATTAGGATCAGCAGAGTTTATCGGCTCAGCTCGAGTAGAGTGAGTAACCCATGCTGCGTAAACAAACCACAAAGGTAACGTGGAAGCGGCTAACGTACCTAAGTACACCATCATGACCGCAGCGGGCAGAAGTAACAAGGGCCATGGGACAACTTCATTTTGGTTCAAGAGAATGAGATCTAGGAATGCTATAACATAAAAGAATGGTTCTGTTGGAATTCCCAGCTTAGGAAAAGGTATTATTGGGTTCAATTAACGAGTCAGTCAAGCTTCTTTTTTTCCTTTTTCCCTGCCCTTTTAAGTGTATAAGCTATGGATCCAAGATGATCTCCTTTATGGACCTTGTAGGAATAAGTTTAAGGCCAAGAAGAAAATCAGAGCTGGACAGTTAGCCTCTGTTCCAGCTGCAGGGGCTTTTATGCCCCCCAGCAACACATGCTAGGCCCAACAAATTGTACCTGGGAATCCAATGGATCAGAAGACAAAACCAATAGGAATTCCTGCAACACCTAAATATGAGACATCCAGAAGCCCTACCCTCCGGAAATGACTCCTTTCTCTCTAAGTCCATTCTGGGATAAATTAATCTTCACTCAGGGAAATAGAGTGAAACCAAAAGAGTCTTGGGAATGTTGTGTATTAAACAGCCAGAGCCCCACTCCTGTTGATTACATGTAATATATTGGGACAAAAAGGTCACATTTCTATTAGCCTCTTGCCTGAGAGGTAGTTTTTACCAAAGCAATGGCAAATGACATTTCCTTTTGCCCTATGGATTTTCATGTCAACCATAGCAGCAGTTCCTGAGTGGAAAACCGAAAAAATCATTCATTAGTCCCCCTTAACCATGGTTTCCTTCTTCAGTTTCACTTACCTGCGGTTAACCTGGTTCTGAAAATATTCAATGGAAAATTACAGAAATAAATAATTCATAAGTTTTAAATTGCATGATGTTCTGAGCAGCATGATGAAACTGCGTGCTGTTCGTTTTGTCCCGCCTGGGAAGTGAATCATCCCTTTGTTCGGCGTATCCACGCTGCATGCGCTCCCCACCCATCAGGCACTTCGTGGCCGGCTTGGTTCTCCGATCAGCTCTCTCAGTAATGCTGTGTTTGTGTTCAAGTGACTCTTATTTTACTTAATAACGACCCCAAAGTGCAAGAGGAGTGATGCTGGCCATTAGGATATGCCAAAGAGAAGCTGTGTACAATAAGATACAATAAGTACAAGAAGATATTCTGAGAGGGAGAGACCACATTTACATACATTTTATTACAGTATATTGTTACACTGTTCTATTTTATTTAAGATTTTATTTATTTATTTTTAGTGAGAAAGGAAGGGAGGGAGAAAGAGAGGGAAAGAAACATCAATGTGCCAGAAATACATCAATGGGTTGCCCTTCACATACCCGCAACTGGGTCCTGGCCTGCAACCCAGGCATGTGCCCTGACTGGGAATCAAACTGGCGACTTTTCGGTTCCCAGCCTGCACTCAATCCACTTAGCCACACAAACCAGGGCTGTTCTATTTTATTATTATCATTGTTAATCTCTTACTGTGACTAATTCATAAATTAAGCTTTACCAAGGGTACATGTGTATGAGGAAAAACACGGTATTGGGTCGGCCAAAAAATCTGTTTAGTTTTTTCCATAAAAAAAAGACAAATTTTTTATTTTCACCAATAACTTTATTGATTTAGATAGTTTGACTATGTCGGCTGTCTCCCGCTATTGGCTTCTACTGGGCAGAGGCCAGGGGTGCTGTTAAACATCTTCCAATGCCTAAGACAGCCCCACAGCAAAGAATTATTTGCCCAAAATGTCAATAATACCAAGAAACTTCTCAAACCACTTTTGACACGTTCAATCGGTCACAGCACCTTCTTCACACACTGCACAAATCTTACTTTTGCATTTCAGTTATGTTTTTACCTTTCTTGAAATAACAAAGCACAATATGCTGAAAATGTGTGTTTTCTTCCATCTTCAGTATTAAAATGGCTGCACAAAAACTCATCAATTTTGGTAAGTTTTTTTTAAAAATACACGCTGATATGACAGCTGTCACAATACGATCTAACAAAATTATTTAGAATGAAGTTAAAGACAGCTAAGCACTACTAGAGCCATCGTATGGAAAAAACTAAATGAACTTTTTCTCCAACCCAATATATATAGGATTTAGTACTGTCCACAGTTACAGGCATCCACTGAGGGTATTGGAACGTGTCCCTTGTGGATGGGGGGACTACAGTATTTAAGTATCTCTCAAGTAATGACAACTTGAAGCTCTCTTCATTCTCTCTTCCCTTTATCCTCCCTTCCTGGGGGTGGTAAACTGGCCACCAGCACTTCCCAGGTGAAGTCACTCAGTTTCATGAAACGTGGTGAAAAGAGAACCATGAAAGTCCAGAGAACTGGCCAGCTAATGATGATGTAGGTACTCACAACCTCATTTCCCATCTCTTACAACGATGCTGTTAGAACACAGGTGGCAAACACAAGGCCCGCAGGCCGAACCTAGCCCTCCCCCTTGTTTTATCCGGCCCGGCACCTTGTTTCTACCCAGCAGCAGCACTGAGCTCCTTGCCCCTAGTTAAGGAGTAATTACATTTATAGAGTCCTAAAATTACATTTGGCCCTTTGAAGGCAACCACGAGGCTGATGTGGCTCTGGTGAAAATGAGTTTGACACCCCTGTGTTAGAAGAACCTCTTTTCCACTATGGGAAAGTGGCTTCTACTCGTTCTCTTATCGACTTCTTGACGATGCTGTGAGAATTAACAAGGGGTCTGCAATCCACTTCTAACTTCCCAGGGAAAGGGTTCTCTGTGAATCAATCATTTATTTCAAGGGAGTGGAGGGGATGGTGAATGCCATCATACAAATGTAGTATCTGACAGTAAGCTCCAATAATGGCTATTAATATAGTCATGGAGGTTTACTGAGATTTTTCTATGCACCAGGTAAAGCTCTCTAAAAGCTTTATACATACCTCAAACTAACCGTATGAGTTAGGCAATACAATTATCCCCAACTGACAGATGAAAAACTGAGGCACAGAAAGATTATGTAATAAATCATTTAAGGTCATATAAGTAGTAATCAGTAGCCCTAGGCTTCAATTCCAGGTCCTAGAACCCAGGCTCATAACCACTGCATTTTGCAAATTTACCTGAGATCTGTAAAGGCCCCTGTTTGTACTGTATCCTATTTAAGTCATGTCTGTGAAGGAGAGAAGAAGATGATGTAGTTAAATTTCTTTCTGCAAGGCTAGGATTCTCTCTGGCACGTTCTAGCTGATCTAATGACTTTGGGATGAGTTAAACATAAATTACCTCTCTGTATCCCCAATGCTTAGTTGGTACCTTCAGATTGCTCCCCCTGGAGGAGTTCTTTGGGACTTCAACATAAACTCAGTTGAATGTACTGGAGGGGAAATGCCTCCACAAGCAGCATAAACTCTAACACTGTATATGGCCAGGGCCAGCAATGCAGTGCTCTGCTCACTGGAATTATGTCAGGCATTCCTAGATGCTAATTTGTAACCTGCTCTTGCCCAGATGAGTCCCTCAGCAAGCTTGTCAGTCACAGTTGTTAGAATTCCACAGTCCCCTAAAGTCCTTTCTTCCTTTGTAATCAGGGTTGGAGCATAGGGTGGGGCAGCTGTGCCCCAGCAGACTACGTAAGGCTGCCAACCAGCATGCAGAGCCTCTGGCAAATATCACAGTGCCTCCAGTTCCTTAACAATGCCGATGGACCCTTGTCTTTCATTAAGCTGCCTGAAAGTCGATCTCTTGATGAATTCCACAGGGAAAATCAAGGAGAGTTTATTTTCAGACACAGTTTAATAGCAACCAACTTAAGAAGTACCTGAAAAAATGATAATAAATACTTCCCCAAGGAACAAATTAATATAAATACCCCAGGAGTTATTCCACATAGATCTGTTTAGAAAATGTCCAGTTAGGATAATATGCATCACATTTCAAGGACCAAGGGGGCTGTTTGGCTTCACTCCGTTTGCCATTGTTGATGCTGCAGGTTTCTACAGGAATGTTGATTTTTCACATGGACAGGAGCATCATATCCTCTCAAGGGAAATACCAGGAGCTATATTTGGTGGCACAATATCTTGTCCCCACTCTGATTTCGCGAGGCAACAGCTTCTTAACAAGAGCCCAAATGGAAGTTGTTTTGGACCCATGACCAGAACCTAATAAAAAGGACAAACTTCAGTGCGACCAGATTATGTGCCTATTGACATGACTCTGAAAACAGCCCACTTGTGCTTTTATCTCCATTTAACAAAGGATATGAGCATTTAATTTTTCTGAAATAAAATTAAGGGTTCTCTTGTCCTGTTCATTTTTATTGAGCTTCCAGAAGGCCTCTGTCAACCTGGCTTCCAGATGAATGTCCCCTAGCATAGTCTCATTCCAGAGAATGTACGAGTATTTGGGGTGGACCCTTGACTTAAATCCTTTGCAAGTCTCCCTTCATGACTCCCCCGTGAGAGGATGAACTTCACTGTTAGCCCATTTTCCGGATGCGGACACCAAAGTGTGAGAGCTGTGTGGCAATGAAGAAGGCCGCAAGCCCTGCTCTCAGCTATGGTGTCGTCCTACTCACGGCCTTCAGATTAGGTGGCCCATGACAACGCAGTTAGCCCTCTTCCCAAAACTGGTGACAAAGTTCCACATGAAGGTGGACTGGTCTAGCTTTCTGACCTGAGCTTTCGAACCTCCCACATTTGGCAGGTCCAGGCAGGACCAACCCACTTACAGACCCACTTTTGCCTGTCTGTCTGTAAGGCTGGTAGGTCTGAAGCAAATTGGGACATTTAAGGAAGCAATCGTTTGTGTCTTTGACATGTGAAATGCCTACTAGGGTCTTTTTCCTGTTCGTTATCAAGATTAATATGAAAATGTGCTACTGTGAGCAGAAGAAAAGCAGTATTTCAATGACTTTTAGTCTCAATGCAATGCAAATTTTGGTAGTTCAAATGCAGAAAGGGCCTCATCTTCTTTGCTTTTGGCCAGGAATAGATCATTCATTACCCCTCACCACGAAAACCGTGGCAGGGCCCTCATTATCTCATATCCATGCTTTCTAAATCAATCAGCTCGCTGCTGCGCTGCTGGGCTTTTTAATTTAAATCAGCTAAAGTTAGAATGTGTCTTATAAAAAAGTCAGAGCCTCATTAAGTGCGGTTTTGTGTTGGTCTTGTCTATCAATTTTTGGTTGACAATGTTAAGGAAATTATTTCTCTAAGAATGCCTACAACTAAGACTCCTCTTTAAATTTTTATGAAACTCTTCTTAGAAATCTGAACTCTGGTTAAAAATCAAGATGCTCCAAATTACTAGTATCAATAAGTAGTTACTTTCAGAAGGTATGCGAGGTTTCTAGATGCTTCCCCCACTTTGAATTCACGCGGTAAATAAATAAAATATTCTAAAAGCTGGAACTTGACCAGTGTTTTCCAGGGAGCTTTTGGAGTGTGACAACTGTTCTTGGATGGTACTGTCCCACCCAATGCAGGACCTTTAGCTTCCCTGGTCCTCTGCCCCACTAAATACCAGTAATTCTTCCCAGTTATTATGACAACCGAAAAACCCTCCAAACATCTACTGAGGCCTGGCCTGCCCCTGTTGAGACAAGATTAAAACAAGAATTTCGAAATCCTCACACTAGACCAAAAACAAACCAAATTACTTGCTAGCCACAAAGTCTGTCCTCGCTCTCAGAGTTCTCCCACCTACTTCACTCCTAAAACTGGATGCTTGGCTTTACTGCTCGGTGATGCTGCCTGAACTATCTTACTCTTTCACTGCTGATAAAGATCTTGACTGGGTCCATAAATGGTGACCTTCTTGAGGGTGGATATCGTAGGAAACACATCTTGTTGTGCCCCCACGTTAAGCAGAGTCCTGGCAAATATTCACTGACTTTCTGTTGAATGAATGGTTGATGAATGGGCGAATAGAGAGGACCTAAATTCTGGACCACTGGCCAATGGCTTAATAACAAAAAGAGTGCATTCTGTCTATGTGCTTCTTACTTGTCTTCATGGCTTGCTGGGGCTGTGGGCTGTGGCGACTGCACGGTGACTATGGGGTTCTTTTGGCCTGATACTAACACATGAAAGGACACGACAGAAGGAAAACAGTCAAGTTTATGGCAGGAGGAGCAGGTACGTAGGGTTGGACAAAAGTAGGTTTGCAGTTGTAAATATGTAAAACACAGAGTTTATTCTCGTATTATTATTTACTATTGTCTTATTTTCCACATGAACAACTATATACCTACTTTGCCCCATCCTGTATTAAAGTGACCACAAACTGTGTATGCAGACACATACGTATGCAGACACACTCAGAGAAAGAAGACATACTGACGTTTAAAAAGAATAAAATCCTTCCTCAAAATTTGACGACTTGGGGATACAGGAGATTTTCCTCTTGAAACAACCCCCTAACGTAGCTCTATTTTTATTCATTTGTTCCATGGTTTCCATTGTTGCTCCTTTACTAAGACACTTAACAGACGCCCTCTAAAGGCATCGAACCACTGTTGTCTTTTTCTCCCATCTCAATGTCTTTTTCAGTAAACAAATTCCCAGAATATATTTTCCCCTTCATCTAAATGTGCTGGGCAGAATAAAAAGTCAGAATTATATATTTTTAAAAGGTCATATTTCTTATTAATGACCAGGGAGTTAGAAATAAACCGCCATTGATTCAAAAGGCAAACACTAATCCTTCCTGTTTCTGTAGCCCCAGTAAGGGCTTTCTCCCATGAGATAAATGAAGATTATCCTCAAATAAGAGGAAAGGTGGAAAATACAACAGATTTAACAACCAAGCCTGAAGGTGAGTGAACTACAGGTCACAGGAGAAAACAATGCAAAAATGAAGATGCAAACCTGAGTTTCTTCCCCAGGTGGTGATAAATTCACACTGATCCAATTTGTTCCTCTTTCCCTGTCTCTATAGCTCTTACCAGCACACGAGTGTAAGGTGTCTGACCTCTATGATGTAAGAAGAGTGCCACCTGTAGCCTTCACCTTGTTGAAAGAAAGAAGGAAGGAAGGAAAGAATTGCCTCATTCATAGACTGAACCAGGCTGTAATCCATGACATGGAAAGACTGGGCACCTGTTTTTCTGGGGGGTGGGGGAAGGCGCCTGACTCTTTAGGGACCTATGTGTATGGTCAAACATCAAGCTTTGGTTCAGAGAGCTTTGTCTGTCTGTCCTTATCTCTGTCTCTAACTCTATCTTTGTCTCTGTCTCTGTCCCTCCCAGCCATGCAGTTACTCATTACATCATTCCATTCTGACTCACCTCCATGGTCTGCAGGTGGGAAGAGACTTAGGCTACTAGGACACGGTCCCCAGGAAACTAAGTCCCTCTGTCATGCATCCTGATTCGCCGTCCTCAGACAGCACTGCCTCCACAAATGAGAGACAAAGAAGCAATGGTCATGCTTCAAAAGCTACCAGTGCTAGTGAAACTGCTGCCAGTCCAGCAGAAAAGTCTTAGGATGACTTCCACCCACTAACTCCCTCCTGCCTATCAGGAGGAGGCAACACGGGACACTACTCATTGGGGCCACTAAGCAGGAGTCAAATGGAACTTAATTTGCTGAACTTGGACCTAAACCTAATATTATTATCATTCAAGTGAAAATTGAAATATAACATTTTAAAAATCAACAGATTTAGTCCAAACAAAAACAATCAAATGTCCTCCATCCTAATTAAACCTGATCTAGATTGATATGTCACTTTTTTCTAATCTTGAAGGTATTCCTATGATAATTTCTCTGCAGCACTGGGCAGCCAATTTCCATCTTGGCTACCAATTCAATGATGACAATACCCCCGGCAGGTTGGACAATGAATATAGCTCCAGTCTGCAAACGTGTCTCCTTGCCAGGTAGTTTAAAAACCATTCACACAGTTCAGTTTGGTTTTTGAGTGTTCAAACAACCCACTGATCCAGGAACATGCTTTTGTATATTCCTATGCTATTATAAATCAGATCCAAAGGGGCAGAATGAATGGACTGCTTGGCCATTTCAAGCAACCCTTCCGTCGGTCACGGGTGGAGGAGAAAATGAAGTAGTGTCAGAGAGTTATCAGCAGTTATTTTTACTGGGGGAAATGTTACGCGTCCAGTGCCAAGCACATCTGTCTGACTGCTTTGTCTCTGAATGTCTCCATTTTTTTCTCCTCGCTCACATACACACGTACCCTCTTTAATTACTAGCAGAAAACAGTGTGTTCTGCACACTTCACAACATCTGTGCAGGCTTTAATTAATCCAACTCTCACACAGTCTCCATAGCAACGATGCTTAACAGGCTCAGTCTCTGCATTTGAAAATCTTCCTCAAAGCAAGGGACTGAAAATATGGCCATTACCAAAATATGTTTACATTAATTCTAATGTCAGAAATAATGAGAACTTTGCACAGAGAGACCAAGTTATGAGATCACATTCAGCATCACCATAGCAAAATCAACTGCTTCAAACCAGGAATACATGTTAACACTAATTTTTCAAGGTAATGCAAACAAAAAAATTCTTTTACTACCTTTATGTACAAGAAATATCTGTACTACAGAAGATTAATGACCACAGTTACCTGATGAAGCATACAATGCCTGCTTGTAGGGAAGTCAGAAGAAATGCCAGCGTTAAAAAGAAACTCATCAGGAGGTCGCCTCCTGACTTCTGGCTCTCCGGACTTTAATTAAAAGCCTGTTGTCCTTTGCTGGCACCTGCCAACTTCTTACCCAAATTACAGCTGGCCAGCAGCAGAAGAGAGGACTAAGGCTTTCCAAGGAGACCATGAATGCTGCCAAGGGAAATGTCAAGCACATTTCTGAGAGTCTGTTTTAGCTCTATGGTCTGCATAGATGCTCTCCTTGATGCAGGCTATGTTTGGGTTTGTATTAGAAGCTGTTATGTTAGAGGTCATAAAAATAAGCACTGAAGCACCTGGAAAACCTGCCTAGATGTTATACATGGTGTGGGGGTAGCTGGGGGAGTCGTGGTCAAGAAAGCGTAAAAAAATGAAGCCAGGCATTTACCCCCAAACGGTATTTCAGTCCATACTGGCTTCTGTCATTAAATGTTAACTTAGGTTGCTAACCAGAAGTAAACCATTCACCAGAGTTCCTGCTCCTTTTCCCTTCGCGGCTTCCTTCTTGGAATAGGCAAACAACCCAAACCAGCTGAGAAAGGAGAAGAAAAGAACTTAAACAAATCCTTGAGTAAGTTAAAACATATTTGAGTGAAAAAATTTGATCCCTTTTATGATATAAAATGGGACACTCAATGGTGTCTCTGAACAAGGGGAGGACCTTCCCAACCCTTCTTCAGTGACTGGAATTCTGCGGAGCCTGAGAGCACTGGCTCTGGGGACCATCTACCCCCAGACTGCTTAGGGACAGAGCCAGGTTGAGCCAGGAGCTGGTGGGTGTTCCCAGGCTTATGAATAAAAGAGGGGTGGTTGGAGGAAGTGGAGGCTGGGGGTTCCTGTAGAAATAAGGGGCCAGTTCTCTAAAGTATCTATAATATCTAGAGAAATTAGCAAAGAAAGTATAATCCTATTTTCTCACCAAATTCATTCTTTGCCCTCAGGCAATTGTATGAGACTCTTGGCTGCTGGCAGTAGTACTTAAAACTTCTGACTTTCTGCTTTTCAAAGAGTTTTATTGGTAGGCACACAAGTAGGATTCAATTAATGGCATGTTGAAGTTTCTCAGCCATGAAGCTTCTACAAAACTACTAAACCATGGTCCCCCTTCAAGTTACTTCACCCCAAATGACATTCAATCATCAACTTGAAGTGATTGCTTTGAACTCCCAAGCCAGAGAGTGTAATGGAAACAAGAGCAGGGTTCTAGTTCTAGTTCTGTCACCCCTTTGATCTCAGACTTCCAAAGACTCTTGTTCATACTCATCCCTTCATTCAGTAAGTGTCATGCAGCTCTTGCTCTCAGCACAGCAGCACAGCAGGCTTTGACCAAGGATGTCTCTCAGGGCAAGGAAAACGGGCTGTGAAAAACTAAAGTAACAATGCCGCACTGCTGGGATGGTCAAAAAGTCCTTTTACCTGGCTGGTGTAGCTCAGTGGATCGAGTGTCACCCAGTGAACCAAAGCGTCGCCGGTTGGATTCCCAGTCAGGGCACATGCCTGGGCTGTGGGCCAGGTCCCCAGTAAGGGGTGCTTCAGGGGCAACCACACACCTATGTTTCTCTCCCTCTCTTCTCCCTCCCTTCCCCTCTCTAAAAATAAATGAATAAAATCGTTTTTTAAAAATCCGTTTAGTTTTTCCCCAAAAATAAAAGATAATTTTTCCCAATAACCTTATTGACTTGGATATTTTGAGTATGTCAGCTATCTCCTGCTATTGGCCAGGGGCGTTGCTAAACATCTTCCAATGCCTAAGAGAGCCCCACAGCAAAGACTTATTTGGCCAAAATGGCAATAGAACCAAGAAACCAAGAAACTTCTCAAACCACTCTTGACACATTCCATCAGTCACAGCACCGTCTTCATACACTGCACAAATCTTTTTTTGCATTTCAGTTGTGTTTTTACCTTTCCTGAAATAATCAAGCATAGTATGCTGAAAATGTTGTGTATCTTCTTCCATCTTAAATATTAAAATAGCTGCAAAAAATACACCAATTTTGATTTTTTTTAAATTGATGCTTATGTGACAGCTGTCACAATACAATCTAACATTATTGTTTCAAGTGAAGTTAAAGACAACTAAGCACTCCTAGAGCCATCTTATGGGGGGAAAAATGGACTTTTTGACCACCCCAGCATTTTAGTTCTTGACCATGCGTGTGCTCACCATGCCGGCTCCTACCCTACCACCAGCACATCACAGCTGCCAACGTTTCAGCGTGGTTACTGTGTGGCCTTGACTGCAAGGGGCTTCATTCATTGAGCTCTCAATGAATTTGCTCTCGGCAAGGCAAAGCTATTATTACCCCTATTTCGTAGATAAGCAAACTTAGCTCAGAAGCAAGGTTGCAGGATTGTACAACTCCAAGGGATTGTACTCACAGTGGGCTCTGCAAACATGGCTGCTCGGTGGAGCACAACTCCACACTACGGATTTGCAGCCTTGAAGGCGGGGTCGGTTAGTGAGCAAGGCCCAACTCTCACACTTTGTTTATGACAGGCAGTTAGGAAAAAACATGGAGAACTCTTGGTATTAATCACAAGATTATTCTGGGATCTTCCTTCTCTGCGTCCCTTCTACTCCTTTTTTAAATGTCTTTCTTTCTTTTCCATTCCCCATAGAGCCCTCCGCGGCAGGCTGAGACAAGTTAGGGTGCGCGCCAGCGGAGGTAAATGAAAGAAACCGGAGCAATCAAGACGGCGACACAGGAAGACCCGATCTCCTGTCTTCCTGGGAGCGCACTAAACCTACAGTGACACCGGGAACAACGGTTTGCTCGGACAAAGTCCCGAAACCCAGCTGAGCATGCGCTTCACCTTGGCAGACGAGGGAAGAGCGACAGCCAGGCGAGCAGAAGACGCCGAGACGCAGTCTCGCCAAAAACCCCAACCCTGGCGCGGTGACTCGCAAGTTGGGGTGTCGAGGGGGTACTCACAAACCTGGAATTTACCCCTGAAGAGTGAAAGCTTCGTTCCCACATCGGGCACCTCAAGTTTTAAGACCTTCACCCGACAGCCGAGGCACCAAACACCAGGCTTTGGAAACCAGCGCGCAAGCGCCCAGCAGGCCCAAGGGGCAGCGGGGAACTCAGAACCGGTGCTTAAAGGGCAGCGCACCCTCACTCCCGGCCCAGCGCCCAAGCGGCTGTGTGAAAAGCACCAGGCCTTCGTGTCGGAGATTCATTTAAAGCGTTTAAAGCGTTTCACTGAAAGCGTTGGCCGGAGCGGCCGGGGCCTTTTGGGATGCTGTGCAGGGGCACTGGGGGGTGCCATCTTTACCCTCCAGTGCTCAGGGGTCATTGTTGCGCGCGCTCTCTTCCTTCCTGAAGCCACAGGTGCCCTTGTTGCCCCTCAGAGGGCACCATCGCCGCATGCACTCTGCTGCCCCACCACACTGCTTAGGCATCTCCTGGAAGAGCTTTGACATGCCTCTAATGCCCTCCCCCACCCTCCCGTTTTGCAGATGCAACCCATGGGACGGCCTGGCTATGAGTGCCACGGGACTGTGACAGTCAGAGAGACAGTTCCGCTCGGGGCCCACTGCACAGGCTGAAGCACACCCCCAGTCTTTTTGAAAAGTTGGCCTATTTGTGCAGGAGCTTTGGCCTGAGGGGTCGGCTTCTGGTGTGGCACACATACAACTAGGGGCCTGTGAAGGGGCCTTCGGGGACACCAGGAACACCACATGGCACTCTCTGACCTGCTACAGGCCAAGAATATGTCCCAGAAAGGAACTTAGAATCTCGTTTGGAGCCCCAATTTCTGCGACTGTCTTCCAAGAGACACCTCCAGATCTCCTGGTCTTGTGGCTTGTGTTTAAAAGCTGCCGTCTGAGGGTCTGGCTTCTAATCAGCCTGAATCCAGACGCTGACTGAGATCACCCCTGTTGAGACACTCAAGGTCTTTGCATACACTCACTACTGGGAACCCCTGAAAAATAAAATAGGCTGCTTGGACAATCACAAAGGTTGAAGAGACTGCCAAGAGCTAGGGCAGGAGCTGGACAGTAAGGTTCATCTCCTACATGAAGCCATTCCTTCAAGTCTGGGAGAGGTGGCTGTTTTATGCAATACCTAGAGATCAGCACAGTGAAGCAAAATGAGGAAACAGGAATATATTCCACCCCACTCCCCACTCTCACCCCCAAAACCTTAATGAAACAGAAAATAAAGCAGAAGAGCGAAGTGAGTCTGTACTTTTTTTTCTTCCCTCCCCCGACGCCACTTAAAACTCTGCTTTGACTCATACCAGTGATCAGTTTGTCCCACAGGAGCACCCTGGGGCACCCTTGTGGACCCCTCTGTTCTATTAGCACCTTCATGTCGTCCCAGGAATTTCTTTACTCTTGCTTTCTTGTGGTTTGGGATCAAGTAGGCAGACACCCAGTTGGCCATCTGACCAGAGCCCAGTTACTTTATGGTGGAGGTGGGAGTGGAAGGGCGAGGGAATGATGAGGGGACATATTCCTCCAGAGCCTGATCAATTACCAAGTTGAGAGGTGGAGAGAGAAACTTCTGTGTCCTGCACAACTTGTACAAGAGTGCGTGAAGGAGGCAAAGACAGATGGAGGTTCTCGTCGGACGCCTTAATCCAGAGGGAGGAGCTGGTCCTGCAGCACCTCCCCATGTGTGCTCCAGTGTCTCTCATGTCTTCTGTTTCATGCCTCGCGACTTTGGTTTGGGTTGCTCTCCTTGCTCGGAATGTCTTTTCCCTTCTCTCTGATTCTCTACTTATCTTTCAAGCCTCAGGCACCTGCTGCTTTAGGACAACTCCCTCCATTTGTCTATTGCTGGCCCCAACACGCTCACCTTACCAGGTCCCATAGCAACTGTACTGCATATCTGTTCATGTGTTTGTTTTTTCCAACAACTTGCAGGCTTATTCATCTTTATTTCATTCCTAACAGATTGCTTGGCTTTTAGCAGACAGTCAATAAATGTTTATTGAATACGTAAGTTGACTGGAGGTTTAGAGATGCAAGGAAGTTGAAAGCTAACCTTACGAAACCCTAGTCCAGTCTTATGACTATAGCCACCTCCAGGCATTTGACTTTTCTATTCATTGTTTCTGGCTGTGCAGGTGCCATTTGCCAAAGGGCTGGGATCAGGCTGAACAATTACAAAGAGATTTTTTAATGTTATGATAATACTAGCCAGCATATATTGAGCGATTACTATGTCCCAGGTGCTGTTCTAAGCATGCTGCATAGATTAATCATTTAATTCTCACAACAGGAAACTGACATCTAAAGAGTTGAGAAAAATACCAAGGACACACAGCAAGTTGAAGATCTGGCTCCAGAATTCATACCCATAACTGCTATGCCTCTCAGTGAGACAGAGATGGTTGGACCTTAGTAACCTCAGGTTGATTCTGAATTTGAAAGATGGACCTGGGTCCCAGTGAAGAGTACATACTCTGTTCTATTTCTTCATCTGTCATCCCATCATTTAATTAGGCTCACCTTCACCTTGCATAAAACTCTTAAACATACACACCCGGCCACCACCACCACCTCTTCACAAGTATTTTTATTTTACCCTTTTCTGAATGAACAGGGTTCCCATTGTAAGTTGGCTGGAATAGCTCCAGTGATTTATGCAGTCCTGATGAAATGCAGAGTAGCTGGGACTATAAAATTAGATGGCACATAAATTCATGCAGCCTGGAAGGGACAGAGCGAAACTATTGCTTTTCTTTCCACAACAAATCTCTAAAGGGATGACTGTCTCCTTTAAGCTCTTCAGTTCATAGGAAAAGTAGATCCTTTGGGGAAAACTTAGTTATTATGCTGGGAGATAGGGAGGTCTTCTCTGAAGTTCATTGGAATTTCCATTGGAGCCACAGAGTGACCACCTTTGAGCTCTGGGCTCATTACATAGTGAAGCCAAAGTGAAAAGGAAGAACTTATCAAAAAGCTTTGAAACTTAGTTATATTTAGTTGAAAAATCATAAAATTAAAGATGAACTTATGAATATAGGTATCTCAAAAAATGCTAAGGCTCCCCAGGGTGGCTACCTGAACACCCATATTTTGCAGATCTTAAAAATCAACTGAGCACACATACTTTTAAAGAACTCCATGGAGATTTTGAACATGCGGCTATTTCCATAACTACTGTCAGGAAAAAAGGGAAGATATTTATACAGCAGTTATGGTAGCAAGCATTTAGACTGAAATATCTATATGGTTTTTATTTCGGGGACATAGGATCCCAGAATAGACTTTATTGGAGAGAGGGGGAAGACAGGTTTTTTTCTGTAGATGTCTCCAGGAATGGAAGATGCATCTTGTAATTTAGTAGGTGTTCAGCTTCGAGGTGAAGTGACTAAAATTTTAATAAGTAGTATGCATTCTGTGAAGATTAGATTGAACTTAACATGCTTGTGACCAAAATGGCCAAAAGCAACAAACAATAGTCAGAAAACGAGTGCCCCCTGCAAAGGCTTTTTTTTTTTAAATTAAGATTTAGCCCTGGCTGGTGTGCCCCAGTGGGTTGAGCACCGGGCTGCGAAGCAAAGGGTTGCCTATTCGATTCCCAGTCAGGGCACATGCCTGGGTGGTGGGCCAGGACCCCAGTAAGGGGCACATGAGGGGCAACCATACATTGCTGTTTCTCTTTCTCTCTTTCTCCCTCCTGTCCCCTCTCTTAAAAAAATAAATAAAATATAAAAAAAAAAAAAAAGATTTAACTTGGCCAAGTGAAAAGCATCAAGAAGTTATTCTATTGGCAACTTTAAGTGGGAATAAAAAACGAGCAAGCAATGGAATCTGGGTGAATTTTTCCACTTCTCATCATGGCTCCCTCCTGGTAAGCGTTGCAGTTCTGGGTGATTTAGTTCTTCTCCTTTTATTTTCACTTTCATAAGATGAGATTGTGTTCATGTGTGAAATGTATATTTTACTATGGTCCCACACGACATTAACATTTCAAAGTAAAACCGACAGGTAAAAAGATATTTATTGACACTGACCAAAACACATACAAGTAAACCCGAAGAACAGGCGGAAAACATTTTCTGCTTGTTTCTCACACAGAGACACATATTACTCTGAAGACAGAAAGTGCCAGCTTTCCGTTGTGGAAAAGCACAAAACTGGCAGCAAGCTTTGCTGAAGGAGCAGATTTTGTCCTTAAAGAGCTGCAGGGCAGAAATGCTTGTCGCCAGTGGTAGTTGGTGCTCCCAGGCCTGGCAGACAGGGCCAGATGAGAGAAGTGACGGCACTACCGCGGTTTCACTATTTACATAAAAATTGACTGTGCTGGGGTTCTGCCTCTGGGCCCTCTTGAAAGACGTGGCTTAAAAACCAACCAGCATGAAGACTAAGAAAGTGCATCTGCAAAGCCTGTGGCCCAGGCCAAAGAGTCCAAACTGTGTCCATACGAGAGTGGCCTCCTGCTCAGAATAGTGCCCGGACAGCGCACGGGTTGCATGGTGAGTCGCATGGCGACTGTGACAGATCACCGCCAGCAGCAGCCCTTTGATGTCCCACAGAGAAATCAGCAGGTGAAAAACAACCAAGAAAGACCTTTCCCACATCCTCCTCTGCCTTTTGGGGCACTGAGGCCGCTCTCCGTAACCAGCTGCTGGGATTGTGAAAGTTTGCCCATCACGAACATCATTCTTTCATTCAAACTGCTTCATCAAGGTCTTAAAAAGCATTTCAAAAACCAGATGATTCAGTAGAAAATTCAATATGGAATTTTAGTCCAGAGTCATAATTTTGAAAACATTTCTGCTTATTTAATTTCTCCTCCAGAAATCTGAAATTAGGTGTGGTAAGTTAACAATTATACAAACAGAGCTGCTTTCAATAATTTAATTATTAGACTGATGCCCCAAAAGGCAACTTGCATGGAATATTAACTATTACTCTTAAAGCAATTTGGACACAGTTACACACACATCAGGAAAGGAAGAAAGAAATTCTCCCCAAAACGCCAGTGTTCTGTTTTGTTTGGAAAAATAATGACAACACAATTAGAGGTAAACAATATTTTCTTCGGCTCCATCTCCATTTTCCCCGTCTTGTCTGGTCACTGTCTGTAGACTTAGCTTTGCTTCTGCTGTAAACGTCTGCAGCTCAGGGCCGTGTGGATTTGAGTCAGGAGGAGTTGGGAGCTCGGTCTCAGAGACGTCCAGATCTGCAACAGACAGACAGCACAGGTCACAGGAGAGTCAGCTGGAGACCCACAAGGCAGGTGAACTATGATTCAGTCAGCCATGAAGAGGATGGTGGAGTCCAGTGAGAAAGAAACAAAATGGGTATCGAATGATTTAATCAACATCATTAAGATATATTTGGTTATCTGTACAAATGTCTCCTGCAGCTAAAAATAACCTTTGTAAAATAGTCCTAGGAAGTTGTCAAATAAACAGACCATTTGTGGGCTGTGAAAATGCTGCTACTTCATAGAAAGCGGTACCCATTTATTTTTAAAAATGGGTTCAAAATCTTAGAAATACAGTCTATACTCTAGCTACATGCAATTAACTATATTTTCATCTGCATTGCACCTTCTCTCAAATACCTCAAAGTCACGAATTAACCTCAAGACATATAATGTACCTGGGATTCTGCTGATGTAGGTAAGGGGTGGGGAGAAAGGAGTCAAAGGATGGAGCCCTTTCAGCCTCACCATTATGCAAATCTATTAACACTACACAAACCACTTAGCAAGAACAGCCAGGTTCCTAGAGAAAATTGTTCCAATGTCAACTATGACTAGGGTTTTTTTTTTTTTTTCTGTTCCCTAGCAACAGCAGAGCATTGTCTATTCTCCTTTCCTTCTGGTAACACCCTCTAATATACAGTTTAAAGAGGAGGCAAAAGAGTGGGGGTGATATGCAGAAAAGAAAGGCTCTCGCTGCAAACCATTTTCTCTGCACTTGTTCCATTGACCATCCTCCCTGAGGCTGGGTGACCCGGCAAAGCTACAAACAGCCAGCTCCGGTTGGAGCAGACGGCAGAGTGTTCATGGAAACACACAGAGAACACGGCTACTGCGGAGGCCCACCTGCTCTTTTCTCCCGTCATTAACAAGACGTCATTATAACCCCTGCCACATTTTATTCAAAGCCTCCCTTATTTAGATGGATACGCATAACTGCTGGCATTCTAATGACAAAAATGCCTGTGACTTTTACCCTCTGGACAAGGATCTTTGGTTGTCAGAGAAAGCAGGAAGCAAGGCCTGGCAGGAATGAGAAGCAAAATGTCCTCACAAGGGTCTGTCTTAGGAGATATGGCGCCCTTTGCTACACCTCCTTTGATCACTTCTTCCCATAGGAGGCAGCCAGGGCCACGGAAGTAGACCAGGTCACCTGGGGGAGCTGACCAGTGTCTCTGAGCTGAGAAGGACCCCAGGGAGAGGGGAGGGAAAGAGGAGGTGACGAGGAGAGGCTGCACTCTGCAGCTCAGCTCACAGTTTAGGTCACCTGTGACTCTAGGTACCAATGGGGCACAAAGCAATCTCTTTACATTGGGGTGACTTGATTTTACTGACCTCGACTCCAAAGCCCGTACCTCACATCCTGGGAATCCCTCGCTACAGAAAATGCATCTACTGAAGATGCCTCTCACGACCACCGTGAGCAGTGTGCCTTCTCTGGGACTGCTCCAGGTCTTGCCGCCCTCATTTAATCAGGTAAACACAACCCCCACCCCCCCACCCCCCCACCCCCCAGGCCATGATCTCGCTATCAGAGCAATGTAAATCAACCCAGAATGTTCTATGTCCTATTTCACCACTTTCGGAGATAAAGTATGCCTGTGTGATCACAACACACTTCCACAATTTCCCCAGCTGCCGAACGAATAGGGCCATTTCACCTCTAAAAACAAATATTTCCAGTTAAACTACTGATGTTAAATATTATACAATATTAAAAAAAAAAAAAAGAAATCCACACAAACGTCAACATTTCCACCTAGCTGGTACGGGCAGGCTGGGGAAGAGTTCGCCCAGGACTAAATGCTGCCTCCTCGCCAGCAGAAAGCCTGGCCGGGCACAAGAAACACTACACGGAGGGTGAAAATCACCCGCAGAATGCGGCAGTTGGGAGGTGGTTACTGACAAATGTGACAAGGCCGGGCACGATGGAAGCCCTTAATCCGTGTCAGTTTCCTTCCTCTGGCTTTGAAACCTTTAGCAAAGAATCCAAAAGACTGGTGTGTCTAGATACCTGGGAAGTCCCCTTAATGGTTTCGAGAAAAGACTTGTTCAAAAAGAGCCAAAGAACCAAATATATATCAGAAAGAATTCTTTTATCTGCAGTTAAATTGTAGGCCCTGGTTCAGGAAGATAGAAAACCACGAATGAATTGGGGGGGGGGGTGTAATTTATGTGTGCACACGTGTGTGTAGGGGGGTATGTGAGTTTAATCTGAATTTTTTCAAATAAGAATAAAAATACATCTGTAGGCAAGAGCTTGCTGGACCCTGGAGTCAACGGCCCCCATTGCAGCCCCAGGTGTATGAACGGGGGTGGCTGTGGTGTGTCACCTGGAGGGGAACTCAATTTCCTTTTCCGTGTTCCTTCTTGGTTTCTACGTGAACTATTAAGGCAAGGTCAGACAGCCTGTCTTTGAAATTAAAAACCATTCAGTGATTTCTGATTTTATTACTTCACTTCAACCCTCAAAGAACTCCAGCACAGCAATTGTGTATTTCTCAAGGTCAGCCACCTTTTTCCACACTTTTTACCCCGGAGAGTTGGATCATTACACAGAACCCCAAGCTCAAAAAACCATTTGTTAAAATAAAACCTCGCCAATTCAGAAAGCAGGATTCTTGGGGAATAAAGTTAACCATCCAATTTGATTTGTGATCAAAATGCCTGCAAATTGCTGAACACAGAAACAGAATACCTAATTTTTTAAATAAGCAAATAAATATGAACGCAATCATAGTTTGGGCAACTAAAAACCAAATGCTAATGAAATGAAACAAAACTTCAAACTACAAAGAACTTTTCAACCTAGTGTCTCAACACAACTTTCCCTCTTCATTGACACAAAAGGGACAGGAAACCATTCCTCTGGAGATGAAACAGGCAAGCACTGTCGTCCTTAAAATGAGGACAAATAAGATGAAACACACAAAAGCCCAAAAGCCTGGTTAAACCAAGTAGAGAGGCAGCATCTTGGCGCAGGATTTTTTTTTTTCTAGTTAACTGAACTTTTATTCATATCCTAAAACTTCATCCTTTGTGAGAATTTCCTAACTCAGGCCACTGTGCAGTCCACGTTAGTATTCTGAACCCTCCTGCACCAGTAGCCAGAGACAGTTCCCTAAGCCTCCCTGGTTTTAGCCCCTTGTTGCAACCTGTTGGTTGACATTTGCATTTACCATTTCCGCACTTTCCTCTGCTCACCAGTTGCGGGAACATCAAACTGTCAGGGCAGTGAGCCCGGGGTCTGGGACAACCTGGACACAGCCCTGGACATCAGCCCCGAAAAGCTGACACCAGTGGGAGACAACACTGGCCTTCCCTTCACCGACTCGCCATCACCCTTGCTCTTTTGAACCAGCTGAATCATTGGTTGTTTTCAAGGCCAGACGCTAAACTCAAGGTGTAAAACGCCACCCTGCGCCATGTTAAAAATGAACAAAGCACCTCCTAAACTGAGGAGTGAATGAAATCCTTTAACCCACAAGGTAAAATGTAAACTTGGGCGATTCGCTTCCTTCCTTGGGCTTCAGTTCGTGAGGGATCCAACTGGAATCACCATGTGGGCCTCTGAAGCTCCTTCCACAGCTCGGAATTTTACATCTGCGTTTTGGCTCCATGCCTCACCAAATAACACTCAAGAGGTGCAACAAATGCATGCATTTTCAACTGCTTCGTGTTCAAGAAATTCACATTACCTTCAGTTGCATTTAAAATAATGTTTTTAGAGTAATTTCCAGACACAAGCCCCATCCAACTCCCTTCACTCTCACCAACAAAACATGTCTGAGTTGAGCCCATGGACGGCCCCCCAGGACGGATTGGCAAAGCCACCTAATGAGTGAGTGGAAGACAAGGTCCGCTGCCCAGACCTGCACTTGACCTTTCCTTCTATGAACAGCCTACTTAAGGGTAACTCATCATAAAGAACAGGTTTGTGACAAGTCAGAAGGGGCTGTGTATCATTTAAGAATATTTCATTAATGTAGTCTTTGCCGTAGTCTGCATTTTTTGAACAGAAAAACATTTTAAATCATGATAACTTTTAAACGAAAGCTTTACTGAAATTTAAAAGCACCAAGTATAAATTTTCATTATGAAGATCAACTCGCAAGGTCTGAATTTAGCTCCACTGTGTGCCCAGTGAACAGGTACCCAGCAGCCCAGCGAGACAAAAAGGATGCCGAGGGCACCGTCAAGATTATGGGGGATGCCTTGTTCAGCCACATCTTAGCCTGCTCCATTCTCCTCCACGAAACTCCCAAAACAGAGGTTCGTGCCTGTGGGTCTTGGCTCCGTTCTCACTTATTTTAATGAAGCATTCAGACTTGCACTCATTACTACATCCCCTGCGCGTGTTCCTAAAATCCAAATTCACACTCTCCTAAAATAACTCTACCTCCAAAAAATTTTGTCATTCATGTTCCAAGCCTGCAAAATAAGTGTGTGTATTCCCTATTTAATGATGGATCCATGCTTATACTGTGAAACATGTTAAAAATCGTTTCCTGATGGCATTACTGGCAATCACTGTTTTTCCTCAGGAGCATTAATGCACAGCATTTTCCTTCTAATGGAAAACACTTATTGTACAAAGCTTGCGGTGTCCTCAGAGCAAAAGAAAATTGGTCTCTGTCCCTTACTTTGCTCAACTCCATTTTCCATAGTGAGCCACAGACAGGATGAGAACATCTGGCACAAAATCCACTCTGGAGCTGATACGTGCAGCCAGTGATCTGGGTGAGGGCTAGGATTCCCTTCACAGCCCCTCATGTACCAATACTGCACCTGGAGCAAAACAGCCAAATTGTGCTCTGGTGTGTGTGTGTGGGGGGGGGGGGTGCACATGCGTGTGGTGTGCATTTGTAATATGAGAAAGAAAACTGTTAGTTTTTAAGCTGTGACCATTAGAGGTGTGCTGTATTTTCTTATCAGTCACTAATGTATTCAGAGTAACCCGTGTTGGTCATACAGGCAATGCTGACCAAAACCACAGCAACTGAAGCCGTCAATGCAGCGAAGGTGTGATTACATGAACACAAGACGCACCATGACACGCCAGCTCTCTCTGCGTCTGGACGTTGATCTGTTCTCACATTCTTCTTTCTTTCTCCCCAGAGGGTGCCAGTCCCAGGGAGTCACAGCCTAACATCAGCAAGCTCCCCGGGAGCGTGGGGCAATTGCTTCTACCTTCCCCTCTTCGTTGAGATATGTTTCAAAAACCTGTGTTTCTCTTTACTTCTAAAGAAGTGTGTTTCCCTAAACAAGATGCTTGCTTGGTAGTACTAATAAAAGAATACTGCGGTCGAGTGAGTTGAGGAACGGCCGGGTAAACCAAGTTTCTTTATTGACAGAGTCCTCAGAACTTGAACAGGCCCACCTTACTGCGAGTCTCAGAGGGAAAAACAGCGTGTGCCGTTTCCCTGACTCCGCAAGATGTTTTCACAGTGTGCTTTGCCGTGCCGTGTTCCACGTAGCACACTTTGGGGAACACTGCCCTAGAGAACGAGAAACCTAAGATAGACTAAGAAAGAGGCAATAAATGACTAAGATGCGAGGATAAATCATGGGGGGGAGTTGGAAATAGGTGAGGTTTCCCAAACTCAGAAACTCTTAACTCTGTATATATGGCTATAGTGGACCCAGGCAATAATCAGCAATGGCTGCTGAAAGCATTAGAAGAAGAGCTGATGGGAAACTTTATAATGGGATGGATCAAGCTCATAACATCTGAACCCACAGACCAACCTTACTAACACAAAAAGAGAAACAGACATGGTAAGCCTCCTAATGGGATGCAAATAGGAAATATACAATATACACAATACAAGAAATATACAACAGCACCTATGAAGATTTTTTTCATGTCAAAAAATAAGCCCTGTATCTACTCAAATAGCAAACATATTCCCAACTTTCAGTTTACAGGAAATACAGGGGCAAAAGATTATGGTAAATGACACCGCAGGGACACAATCAACAAAACCCAGAATGTAAGACATTTTTCAGTAAATAATTTTTCCCCCAAAAAGTCTTTTAAAAAACAACCCAGTTTTTTCAACAAATTGTAAGATTTTTTTTTTTAAAGGACAGGAGAACTTTAGATTAAAAGAGACTTAAGAGATATACAAACCAAGTTCAATATATGAAATTATGTGGATCCTAATTCAAACAAACCAAGGGGGAAAAATTGAGACAATCAGAGAAATTCATGTATTAACTGTATGATTTTAGGTAAACACTGCTACTTTTTTAGATGTAATTATGATATTGTGTTGATGTTTAAAAAAATAGTCCAGGTCTTTCACAGACAGATACTACGGCATTTTTGGATGAGGTAACAGGACATCCTGGACTTGCTTTAAGACAACGCAACCTGCGAGAGAGAAAAGGGCAGTGACGAAGGAGAACTGCCTGTGTGTGGGCAAGTGTCAGGCTTGGAGTTCATTAAACGATTCTCTCTGGTTTGGTACATATTTTAAATGTTCCACGATACATTTTTTGAAGTCCATAGTTGGACTATAAAATTATAAAGGGCTCTCTGTTATTCCCGCAGCACGGCTTCTATGGATCCAACACAAACGGAACACTGCAGCGATACATTAGAGGCCTCCTCTGCACGCCGAGTGTGTTTAGATCAAATTTAGTGCAACCGCACGACATACCATTGGCAAATGCTGCATATGGGTTTATATCTATCTGGAAAAAGACACAATTTGTATGAACCTATTCCATAAAACAGATGAGGTTCATTTGAGTTTATAGCTGCCCATAAAGACTGATACAGTCTTTATGGGTAGACTTCAGATATGGTCTTTGTTCTTGACTGGAAAAAAAAAAATCTAACATCTCCTATATGACATATAATTCAGAAAAGATCTCATTTTATACCCTGAGTGCATCTGACCATGGTAATGAATTAATAAGATTCTCCTGGAATTTGGATTTCTATTCTTTAGCCTTTTGAGTTTACTTAAAACTAAAATGGGCCCGGCTGGTGTAGCTCAGTGGATTGAGCACGGGCTGGGAACCAGAGGGTCCTGGTTCAATTCCCAGTCGGGGCACATGCCTGGGTTGCGGGCCAGGTCCCCAATGAGGGCCATGTGAGAGGCAACCATACATTGCTCTTTCTCCCTCCTTTCTCCTCTCTCTGAAAATAAATTAAAAAAAAAAAACTAAAATGGAACATTTAAAAAATAGGAAGTAAAAGTAGTATGTCTAGTCCAACAATATCAAAGTAAATTTCAGTTCATAGTAATAGTAGGGGTTAATACGTATTGTCAAAAAGATGAATGGATTAGTGAATACCTGATTCAAAAATTCCACCTACTTTAATTATAGTACTGGAAATCGCCAATTTGAAATTCTCATGTTTAGCAAGTACCTTAAAATATTTAGTCTAATTCCTGTCTTCTCAGAAGAATTAAACAGCAAAGCAAGATAAGATGGCTTTGCAGGGCTAATCTCTTTCAGCCACTGACATCGTTTGCCCTTTGCTCTTGAGTCCGACATCAGTCCGTCCCTCACACCCACCCCCAGTGGAAGGCAACTGTGGAGCGTGGAGGAGCCTAAACCAACACGGAGACCAGCCGAACCTGAAAGCAGAGCACAACTTGAAAACACAGGGAGCTGAAGAAAACTTCCAAAACACAATTGCTATCTTCAGACATTATTTAAAAGATATTCCAGCTACAAAACAAGAGCAAGATTCCATAAAATAGAAACTCTAAGAGAATAAGGGATATCACTAGGAAATGAAAAATATGCTAGCTAGATTCTTAAATCATTGCAACAGTAGGAGGTTAAAGATAAGAAAATCTCCCAGAAAGGTGAAAACATGAAAAAATTGAAAGAGAAGGAAAAAACAAAAACAAAAACAAAGATCAGAGGCTGCAAGAAAACCAACTTATACCCAGAAACAGTTTCAGTAAGATAAAACTAAAGAGAAGCAACTATTTAAGAAAAAGAAAATCTCCCAGAATCAAAAGCTGTCTTTAGATTGAAAAAGCCTAACGAATAACCTGTAAAGATGATTTTAACAAAAGACCACGTTAAGCCATATTATGAAATTCATCCAGAGAGGGTTAAAAAGACAATTCTAATTGCTTCCACAAAAGAAGACAGGTTACAAAGGGTCAGGAATCAGAGTGGCAACAGACATTCCAACAGCAACCTTCGGAAGTGGAAGAATCAATTCTTTCAAAATTCTGAAGAAAAGTAAATTTTATCTAGAATTCTAAGCCAGATATACTATTAAAACCAAGTGTAAAAGTAGCAAAAATAAATAAAGGAAATGAAAAAGGCATTTCAATGAATTTGGAAAAAAATGTGCTTTCATCACACCTTTTCTTAGGGAATTTGGAGATACACCCCACCGAATAAAGACATACGCCCTTGTGGAGGAAGATGGGATTGAGGACAGGGGTCCCACACAGGAGAGAGCTGAAGGGACGCCCGGGCGGGGGGCGGGGGTGCAGCTGTGGGGCAGGCCTGGAGAGCAGCAAGGGCGCAGGGAAACAGGAGCACAGACGACGGTGAACGGGAAATTTCTAAGGAAAATGAAGCTGATAGGTATTGGATGTGTTTAGTGTGTGAAATATTGTTGATCAGTTATTGAGAGAGGTATATTGAGAGAGCTTCGGAGGAAAACATAGTGGGAGATAGGAACAAAGTAACAAATGAAAAAGCTCAGGCAGGTGGTTAAAGTCTGGGTAAGACTGAACAGAATAGTCAACATTATTTTAAGTAACTCCTGCCCATGCAACTGATTCCCCTCCACCTTGAAAAGGCTCGGCTGTTACACATTTTTTTCCCAATCTTGAAGTGCCCACATATAGCTTGTAAATATGATTTCTCTGAAAACTACTTCTCAAAGTACAAAATATACTGAGCCCATTTTAAAAGAATCAATGTGTCTATATATAATTAAGAGTGGACACTTTTGAAATTCCAAAATATGCTATTAGAAAAAACCTTTATGAACAGGCAATTCACAGAAGAGGAAACCTAAAGAGCCAATAAAAACAAAAAGGTACTAAATCTTACTGGTAATTGGTGAAGTGCAAATTGAAAGAATGAATTACTATTTCATACCCCTAAAATTGGCAAAAACTTGGAAGTACTAGTGTTGAGGAGTATATAAAGAAACGGGAACTCTCACACTCGCATACGGTTGTTGAAAGTGGTATCACACAACCTTAGAGAGAAATCAGTAATACCTAGCAACACCGAAGGCATCCCTACCACTTCTAGGTCTTATAATCTAAACGAACTCTCATTCATGGCCACAAGGAGATGTGAATAAAAGGATGTTTACTGAGAATCACTTGTAATGAAAAAAAAAGTTGGAAACATCCCAATTGCTCATTAGTAGGGTAATGAATATGCTGTTGTTTATCCATATAATGGAATAGTATACAGCAGTTTAAAATGAACTATTCATACTGCATGTATGAATATGCTCGATGGGTGGGAAAAACAAGCTGCAAAAGACTAACACACCCATACATACATACATATCCATGGAGAGGGAGAGAGAGGGAGGGAAGGAGAGAGGAGAGGACTGGAAGGGAGGGGAAGAAAGAAAGGGAGGAGAGCGAGGGAGGGCAGAAGGGAGAGGGGAACAGGAGGTGGGAGAAGAGGGATAGGCTATTTAAGTGTTAAAAACAAAACATATATCATTTATGGATACATACATATCGTGATAGCATAAAGACATACTGTGGAAATGATATGCACCAATTACAAAATATTGGCTAACTCTAAATAGGAAAAAAGATAAGGTGAAGGAACTTCATATCTGTAACATGTCTTTTTAAAAAAGGCAGAGAGACAGCTAAAGCAAATATGGCAGAAGGTTAACATTTGTTAAATGCATGCCTGATACACATTCTCAATACTTTTCTGTAAGTTTGCAATTTTTCATAATTAAACTTTTATATTAAAAATGCATTAAAATATACAGCACCCAACTGCAATCTGTGGTCTTTATTTGGATCTTGACTCAAGGCAAAAAAATCAGAAAAAGTTCACACACATATATTTACAAAACAATTGAAAATTTAAATACCGATTATATGTTGATATTATGGAATTTTTGTTAATTTTTTTCCTTGGTGTGATAATAATTTAAAAATATAGCCTTATCTGCCTGGCTGGTGAAGCTCAGTGGATTGAGCGCGGGCTGGGAACCAGAGGGTCCCGGTTCGATTCCCAGTCAGGACACATGCCTGGGTTGCGGGCCAGGTTCCCGGTGGGGGCCATGTGAGAGGCAACCATACATTGCTCTTTCTCCCTCCCTTCTCCTCTCTCTGAAAATAAATAAATAAAATCTTTAAAAAAAAATAGAGCCTTATCTTTTAGAGATATATACTGCAATGTTATGGATCAATAAATATTTACACAGCATTTTTAGATACTGCTTCAAAATAATGCAGGGTGGGGAGGAAAGAGTCTAACTAAAGCAAGACTGGCCTAAGTCCCTAAATTTTTGAAGTTAGGTGGTTGTTATACTTCTCTGTTTAGTTTCATACATGTCTGAAATTGTCCATAATACATTCAGGTAGACAAAAATATACCAAGTTTAATTTTTAGATCAAAACAAGTTAAGATACTCAAATCTTGGGGTACCTGGCAAAAAGCAGGGACAACTTTTAGGCTTGCGCTGAATAAAACGACATACGAGTCTCCAGCTGCCAGGGCAGGGCAGTATTTTCAGGCACTGAATTCCCTGAAGGATGCAGCAACCAGGGACTTCCAAGTACCGAGCCAGCAAAGGGGGCTTCCTGGAAGCTGCCTGCAGCATGACCCTACCTGCCCTCCCTGAAAGAGGTACGCGTCTCATTTTGCTGAGAAAAGAAAAACTGAATTCATTTCTCTGCCAGGTGAATAATGCAGGAAATCAACCTAGGAATTTTAATGCTGCATTTAGTTCTTACTGGTTCCGTAGAGGGAAAAGCAGCTGTTCAAATTCTTAAGCATACAAAATCCAGCATTTTTCTCTAAACGAGAAGGCAACAAGCAATTAGACCAAACACACCCAAGCTAATTAGTTCTACCTACATCTTAATAATTATGTTATTACTAGACTTAAAAAAAAGGCATGCAATTTTTGAAAGGTCTACAAGGGAGGGTATTTTTCTCTTGATCACCTATAAAACTATGAGATGTCACAGAACTTACGCATGCCTTTTCTGTTCTGAGAAGTTGATAGTTACAGTTTTCAGAGCAACATAAAACCCTTTTTCAAAATGAGAAACATTATTTTTATAATTCTTATTTGTTTGAAATAGCATTTGCCAAGAAACCAAATGCTGAAATATCTTTTCCAACTGCATCCTTGAGTTTATGTCACTCAAAAATGATTATAATTTTAAAAGTACAACATGTAGAAAATGTCTGGTTGAATACCGATTTTCACACCCTTGGCATTCTTTTCACATTTGTGTTTGTTATCAGAGTAGAGATACTATATCATATTTCTGAAAATTAAATTTAAAATAAGTTTTTAAAAATAAATTATAAAATGAAAGAAGCAGGCACTTTGCAGAGCAGAGGCAAACTTAGGACTTTAAACTTCCAAATGAGCAATCAAAAGAGAACATACATATCACATGGTAAGAGGCTCTATTCCCTAGAGCATCTCTCCCAATCTGAAATTGTCTTCTGCTTACAAATGTCCTATAAATCTCCTCCACTTGTAAATATTTGTGCTTTCCGTCATGTGACCTATGACTAACACTGGAGCCTGAAGAAGCTTGCTAATTTCACCTTAATTATCTACCAGCAGACAGAACCCCAAATTGGCACAATATCCTCCTCCTTTTAGACAGACCTCTTTCTTCCGTCCATGACTCTTCTCAAGAAGGAGCCACAGCGTTACCATGTAATTTAACTTTTCTTTAGTGGAATCAGCCACCAAAAGAAAGGGTCATGAACTCCCTCCGTGACTAGTAGCCCCCATTCCTTCCAGGCCACCAAGGGCCACAAAGCACACTGCCCTAAAAGGGCCTATTCCCTCCCAGAGTAGGAAGATGGGAGCCCAGAGAATGCAACCCCAGATAACTGCCATAAAGACAGGACGTCCTGCTCCATGGCTAAGGAGTACCACCCACAGCTGGACACCACGTCGGGGACCCTCCAGAGGGAGAGCTTCCAGATGTGGTGGCCAGGACAGACTTCACAGGGACAGCATCTGAACTGAGCCTTGAAAGCTGACCAGGATGTCTCCATAGATGGCCTCCTGTGCATGTATTCCGGGTGGAGTGTGCCACTCTTGCAAGGGGAGAAAATGCTAGACGCTGCAGGAAAAAAAACAGTTGTCAAGTTTGGCTGGAATATGAGTGAAGGTGAATAAAGGGGGGGTGCTGGAAAAGTAGGCTGAGGAGACTCTTGAGTGGGAGTGTTGGGAGTTTTAACTCTAGGGGTTAAGCTTGGCAGCTACTGATGACCAGGACCTTTCTGTGGTCCCCTATCCATCTACGTACTTGGCTGCACCTGTGCACATCGCTGCACTGAAACAAGAGATCCGGTTCCAGGGGCCGGGGGAAGGGAGCTCACTGCATGGCCCCTGATTTTTGCCTGCCTGGAATGAGGCCATATTTAGCCAATTAAGTTTTCATCCCTTTGATGGATAAAGCATTCATTCTTTGTCAATTAGTAGAAGGTATGTCAAGTGAAACTGGTTTGAGCTTCTTACCCACTCATTCTTCAATACCCGCTGAGGGCCAGTGCGTGCCCTGTACTGGGCTGGACACCAAGGAAACCGAGCTGAGCGAGCTCTCGTCCCAGCACCCACGAAGTTTATAGTCTCTACACTCCCTTCAAAAACTGTTTCAGTTTCTTAAAAGTTAAGTAGGTACCTATTCGAGGAACTATTCTACTCCTAGATATTCATCCGAGAGAAATGAAAACATAATTCACAAAAAGCCTGTACAAGATGATCACAGCAGCATTATCCAAAATAGCAAAACACCAGAAATAAGCCAGGTGTCCATCAAAAGAAGAAGGGATGAGTAAACGGCAAATATGTCAATGGAAAATTATTCCGTAATAAAAGGGAACCGACCGTGGATTCGTGCAACGGCATAGATGAATCTCAACAATAATACACTGAGTGGAAAAAAACCAAGCTGCACACAGAAAGGCGCAGTGTCTGATTCCATTCTGTTCCAGAATCAGCAAAGGGAACCTGTGGTGATGGAAAGCAGATGAGGATTTGCTTCTTGGGGCAGGGGCTGGGCGGAGAGAGGTATGAGGGGGCTTTCTGGAGGGATAGAAACATTCTGTGCCTTGATATTTTTTCCATAAAAACTGAGTAACAGAGTTAATCGCTGAGCATTTCACTGAATGCAAAATATATCTCAATCAATAAGCTACATAAAGCATCTTGGAGTCTAAAGGGGGGGAAGTGACAAAATAGGGTGGAAAGTGTAGTAAGAAGGTCTAGCGGGCACTTCAAGGTCATACACACAGGAGGCCCCAAACCCAGACTGAGAGGGTCTGGGTAGAGTCTGGAAGAACGTGATCTGGAGCTGAGTCCTGAAAGATGAGTGAGGGTTACCCAGGTTGGGAATGAAGGATGGAGGAGAGGATATTCCCAACAGAGGAAACATACGTACAAGATGTAGGGGGTCTGTCCTTTTGCACGACTGAGGGAACTCCATATGCCTGGACCGCAAGGTAAGAATGGAAGGAATGGTATGGGACTGAGGCTAGGAGATTAGAGAGAGGCCAGAGCAGTCCTCCAGGCGCGGCACATCACCTCCTGTGCTTCGGCGGGGTGGCTGACTTCAGCACATGGCACGTTTGAATGAACCCAAGAGAGCCGACCAGACAAGCCCTACCAGGATGGATGTGAACCCTTACCCACAGGCCCAGATGCTGGCCTGGGGACTAACAAAGCTCTATCTTAAATCCATCATGTTGAATTTTGTTTTCAAAAGACAGCCTGTGTGATAAATTGTGTTTGGATGTGTGATTGGATTTGAACTATTCCCAAGGGAGAAAAAAATGTATTTGAAGGGTGTGCCATAGGCAAGAATTTATTTCCACATCTATTTACATCAGTGTTTCTTCCCGTGCATTTCAAGAAAGAGTCGCCCTGCCAGATGCTGGGCCAGGGAGGAGGATGCTGTGATTAAGTAGGTTTGGGAAGTGCCACTTCCGGAGAGTCACAGAATACATGAGAGCTCAACAGAAACTCTGAAAAAGTTGGGCATTTCCCAAACTGGCATTTCCCCATATCGATGGGACCTTTTTATCATGTAGAACCTGGTAAAAACCAGTAGAGTTGTGGAGCATTTTTTTTTGAGATGTGCCTTCTCAGATAATACCCAAAAAAGACAGAATAAGTCTCTCAGGTCACCAGAGCAAACATTATGGGAGCAGTCCCGGGGCTCAAGGGACCCCATGCACTTGGTCCTGATCTACCCCTTTCCTTAACACCAGACACAGGAGTAACCGGTGACAACAACAGCGGCCACGGAGTGCTTCCAAAGTTCTAAGTAGCTTATGTTTTGCCTCATGTAATTCTCCCACCACCTACAACGTAGGAGCAATCAGAAGTCCAGTTTTATAGATGAGAAAACAGATACATCAAGGAAGTTTGAACACTTCTTTAAAATTCCATAGGCAATAAACGGCAGAGCTGGAATACCACCCCACACATAATTTCCAAGCCTTGTATGTTAATTGCTGTGCCAGCCCAACATCTCCAATGTTCAATATCAGTCAACCGTTTTCCTTCAGGCATGCATACGTTCGTACATTCAACTTCCCTCTTAAAAGTACCAATAAATTCGGGTAACGTTCATTATACTGGAAAAGTGGGTTTTTAGTCTATTTTTGATGAAACTTGGTTTAGGAGGTGGGAGAAGGTAGATTCTTTATCTTCTCACCTGTGAATGACAGAAAAATATCACATCACCTATTTTCCTCCCAGGAACATGTCTGGTTTTGGTTATTTTGATCAAAAATAATATTTGCCAAGCAGGTTCCAACCTTAGAGGATTTTCTGGGTCAGCCATGTATCAGTTATTTCATCAAGCCCTTGATAAAACATACCTTCTGAATTTTTCTGAACCCAACATTTCCCAAATTAGCCAATGGTCCGAAAATAATCACCTCTTAAAAAACAGAAAATCATCAGCAATAACCACCACAGAAGTACTGTAAATGGGCAGAGCTATGTATTTATAGAAGTAATACAAATTTGTTTCAGAAAATAAATATTTTGCCTTTAAGCCCACCTTGATTTATAAAAATAAAAACCTAATTATGTCCCGATGTGGGTGGGTGGGTGTGGCTAGGTGTGTGTGGGTATCTGAACATCTTCGGCACTGCAGTAGGCAGAGATTGCATCTGACAAACACACCTGCCCTATCTCCATGTCCACATATCCACATCTCTTATCTGTCGAACACAAAGAGGAAATATTTTAATTTGCTGGCAGCATTTGCAAAACTGCTTCCATATTCTTACTAGGAGCAATGATAACTACTTTGAGTAGGATAATTTTAATGCGATTTTCCCCAGCACTTCCTTTGCTTTTAGGCTCACACAGTTCAGATTTAGGGCCCCGCTCCCCCGCCCCCTGTATTCATTAAGTCCTCTCAGAGCAGACTGAGCTCATAAAAGACAAATTTGTATCTGATCTTTCACAATGCTGTACCTCAGGCTGCTAGTTCAGCATAAAATAACTTGAAAAGATTTTAAATCTATGCCCAGGTAGTTGAATCAAGACCCTTAGCTGAGTTGAGTGCATCCACCCCCTTCCAGTATTGCTGCATCCTCCCTTCAAGGTGCGGGGCAGGGGGGCGGGGTTCCGGGGCAGGGTCCCTGAGAGATGTCAGTGAGCAACTGCACTTCCTCCCACCAGGGCCTGGATGCAAAACAGGCTCTCATGACTACACACAGACCAACAGACCATCACATTTGGGCCAAAATTGTTCCTTGTGCTTTCCCCCTCCACCCTGGGTGCCAGTGAGTAGTAGTTCGCACATGAGAAATTCTGTGAGCCTATTTCAGAGCTCATGCTGAACAGAAGCATCAAGCATCTAAAAATACAGGATGAGCTACTTGTGTATAATGTCATGCAAATCTGGATAAATGAACAAGTAATCAAAAATAGCACAATTCTGGTAGGAATAAATTTATCAAAAGTCATAAGTTTAACCGACCCACTGGAAGTAATATGAGTTTTGAAAGCCTTTAGTTTCTTAAAAGAGGATTCGATTGTAATCAAATGGAATATACATTAAGCTTCCATATTGTTGTTATAAGAACATCCCCAAAATAGAACCATATGGAAGCAAGTAAAGACAACATAATATATATAAACTTATATAATTTTAAGAATATGTACTAGCTCCACATTTACTATGCTGAAATAAGAAAAAAATTCAGCATAGCTGAACAGTTAACTTCAACTCCGAGGGCACATCTGAAATGGCAAGAATACAAGCTAAGATCCTAAACACGTAGATTCCAGAAGCTTTTGGCAAAGCCAAGCATGTGAAATCTCCTTGACCTCTAATATCACACTGTCCCATCTTCCGCCATCTGCCTTTAGCCAATGTCAGTGCAGTCCCTGGAGGGAAACATGCTGCCTTTCTGAATCATCCTCACAGAGGCATCTCAAAATACAGCCTACTGCAGTTGAGAATGACTGCCCTGAATTTGGGGGGGAACCAAAATTATAGCCTTCTTCAATAATCCAGAAGAATCAAGAATTTTCTCATCTAAATGACCAGCATCTAAACAGGGGTGTCGAACTCATTTTCACCAGGGGCTACATCGGCCTTGTGGTTGCCTTCAAAGGGCCGAATTTAACTTTAGGACTGTATAAATGTAAGTACTCCTTAACTGTTAAGTGACAGCTCAGCGCTGCTGCCGGGTAGAAACAAGGTGCCGGGCCGGATAAAACCAGGTGGAGGGCCGGACTCGGCCCATGGCCTTGTGCTGGCTACCTGTGGTCTGAATTGAATGAGGCAAACAGAGGTCTGCACTGACAGACCAGGAAAGGGCCACGGCATCTTTGAGAAACGGGAGCTTCAAAACTCAGAATCCGTAAGAAAGTGTCCAGGCTTCTGAGGACACGCTTGAAAACAGAGTGTTAAAATCACCTTCTCATTCGAGGCTGCACATGAAGAGGGCGTTGAGCATGCGATTCCTGTTTTTGTTGCTGGAGGATTTATGAGACTCTGAGTGCAATCCCTTACTGCAGTCTTACAACATTCTGTATGATTAATTGATTGCAAATCACTGCACAGGGTGCCAAGATCACTGGTAGGAAGCAGGTCATTAAATAAAATTAACTCTGCCAATGTTTTGCTTGTAAATGTTGCTTCCAAAGCCTGACAGCACCATTCCTTCCAGAATGGCCTCAATTCACTGGAGAAACAGTCTCCTGCATTTCTGGTGGGTGATCCAAATATTCTATATTTAATCCCAGCATTCTGCATGTCGCGCTCTAAGAAAGAGCTGTAGTGTTGGTGAAGTTTGCACAGAGAGAACTGTGGAAAAGAGTCACCAGGAAAATAACTTTGCACAGCCTTACTGTGAAATTGTTCGGCAAAGGCTCAGAGTCCTATCCTGCATTAACTGGAAACTTTGTAAGAGTACATTTTTCCTTAGGTAAATTTTCAAACCAAGCATTAACATATCAAGTTAAATTGAATTAATATCTCATCCAGAAAGAGCATGGATACTCTGGCTCCTTCTCCAAGGAAACTCAACAGTGATTTATCATGGCAAATTAACATCTCCACAGATCAAAACTCAGGCCCAGGCTTATTCGTTATCTGGCTCGAAGTCTGAGCAGAACAACCGAACGAGACTTCTCCCCTCAGCCAGCTGCATCTTGGAACTGACCAGCTAAGAACACGCGGTGCCTTTCAGTCCGTCTGGGGTCCAGCGAAGGGATATATTTCTTAAGATGCCACCACACTTAATTTTAAGATTGCTATAATGAATGTGTGATATTTCAGGCAATATTTTAAAGCTAACAAGTAGAAGGTCTTGCCAGGGAAAGTGGTTCACCTTCTAGGAGAGTATTTAACTAAACCAATACTAATTGTTTTGCTTGGGCAGATACACTGGACTGTTGAATAGGATTTAGCAGAAGAAAGGGGTTTTACAAAAGTGTTTCGTTGATGTTGAGCTGAGTACCCATATTTAATTTACTGGTGTTGGCGCTACTTCATTGTTAAAAAACACCCCAGTGAACAGATAGGTTGACTCACGATACAATTAAGTGCTAAATTGTTTACGCGTCATCTTCCTAAAATGACAGTAATGGGTGCATTTCTACTTGTTTAGAATAAATGAAAGCATTTTATCAAGAACACATTTAAGTTTTTACTTGCTACACATGGCCATATAGGACTACACGTACAATGATCTAAATGGAAAAATAACGCGTACAGGAAGATGCTCTCTGGAGGCGTACAGAGAGTGCCCGGACCTAACGGACAGACGGGACTGCACCCCAGGCAGCAAACTCACTCAGCACTAATGAGGAAGAAACGGTGGTCACTGCTAAAGCCTGCCACCTAGAATCCACTGAGGTATCGAAGGCAGACAGTCTCGCAGTTACCCTGCCATTGTTTAAGAATGTTATCTACTATAGTGAACTACTCAGTGCACTACTCAGACAGAGAAAGACAAATATCATGTGATTTCAGTTATACATGGAATCTAAAGAACAAAATAAACAAAACAGAAACAGACTCATAGACAGAACAAACTGAGGGTTTCCAGATAGGAAGGGGACTTGGGGGACTGTGTAAAAAAAGGTGAAGGGATAAGAAGTACACATTGGTAGGTACAGAATAGTCACAGGATGTAAAGTACAGCGTAGGGAATATACTCAATAATGCATTAATTACTGTGTATGGTGTCAAAGGGTATTATTATCAGGGGGATCACTTCATAAATTATATAATTGTCTGGCCCCTATGCTATATACCTGAAACTGATATAAAAGAATATAGGATGTCAAAGATCAATAAACAAACACAGAAAGAACACCATCTAACTATGCCCATCTTACAGAAGTTTTGAAACTCACTCGCTCCATCAGCTAGGACGAGGCACTCCCACAGTCTGCCTGTGTCGACCACCATCCGCTTCATCGCTCCACTAGCTTTTCTCAACCCCTCTCAACGCCTCAGTGGCGTCCAGCTGCCTGGCGCAAGCTCACGGTTGCTTTCATTTCTGCTAAAGAGTGCGAATCTTAACTCCTTCATTCACCTCAGAAATATTTATCAAATGTCCACTGTGTGCCAAACGCTGTGCTTCGGGCTTGTCATACAGCAATTAAAGATGACACATGTAATTCCCTACCCCCATGAAGCTTATTCTACTGTGGGGCGGGCAGACATGATGTAAATTATTACACATGTAATTAATTTCAATTATGATAAGTGCTACTAAGAGATGCTTTCTAGTGATTCTGAACCTTATTTTTCTTTTCTTTTTTTATCAGTTTATCCAGGACTAACAAGGACAGATTGATTCAGGATAACCAAACTCAAAAAAGAGAGTCAGGTCATAAACCAGAACACGATTTTGGAATGTAAAGTGAGAAATCGTTTAAGACAAAATACTCCTGCTGGCCGTTCTCAACGTTTTCTTTCTAGTAGGAAAGAGTACTCAGAGAGCCTATACACCATTAGAAGGTTTCCTGGGGCTACACTGATATAAAGCAATTAACGAGGGCTGGGCGTTCTGTAGATACAGACACTCTACATCCCGAATGGAGATATTTGGTCTTGTTGCCAAAAACTTCTCACATTTGGTCCTGAAAGCAGGGTTGACTGATGTAAGTGCTTCCTCCACAGAGAGGAACAGATGGGAGAAAATGCTATGCTTTCAGTCCTTCCTCCTCAGGACTGCTCTGGTGAGATCCTCACACACGCCTCCGGCACAGAAGGGTAGTTACCCTTTATATTCTAATACATTTACATTCTGAGTAAAATGCTCCCAGTTTACAGCTGCTTTTTTAAAATCATATTTTAAACTACTGGCTTCCTGCTGACATTTAGGAGATACTCTCATTTTTACCACAGGCCACCCCCCAAATCACAATTAAAATGAATTATTTCCAGAAGGTACCAGTGAAGAAAGCTGATGTTCATTGGTTCCCAGGACATACTATGCACTTTTTTTCTTTTTCTTTTTTTTAGTTCTTTTAACACTTCCTTCTCTGTTGTACAGATGGGGAATTAAGGCCTAGGGATCAGCAGCCATAGGAGCCTGAGGGAGCGTCTGAAGTGAGGTTCTCTAACATCAAGTCCAGGCTGGGGGCACAGGGAGAGGTGCTGGCTGCTTCGGAATCACCTAAGGAGCATGTCAAGTTCAGAAAGCTGCAGGCCTCAGCCAAGCCCTAGCAAACCAGAAGCTCTGAACAGAGGAAGTCATGCTTTCACTGCACTCTGCCTGGCCGGTTCTAGCAACCGACCCCACCCCCAGGACCTTCTCATTAGCCTCATGGTTAGAGGGGGCCCTCCAGGACACCATCGCAGGATTGGGGAGCTGGAGTTGGGGGGAAATTCTCTCCAAGTTTTAAGCCACTGGCCTTTAAACTCCATCCAGTACACTCAACTCCATTTGTCTAGATTTATTTTTTCACAAAGACCAAATAAAAAGTGGAAGGGAAAAGTTGCCTTATTTGAAAAACAGACAGTTAACATGGTCTCATAGGATCATTGTAAAGAGCAAATGCGAACATGAATTTAAATGTTTTTGAACGACATGAAGGGCCATATAATATTACATTATTATATTACATTATTATTTACCCAAAAGCGAATTACTAATGTAATAATAAGGGTGACATTTCCAAACCAGGAGGACTATAACCTCCTCAATTTGAGTTGAGAAAACAAGTAAGACCACCTGTTCTTATGAATAAATTTTATCGGAACACAGCGAATCCCATTCTTTATGCATTGTCTGAGGTTGCGTTCAAGCTGCGGTGGCACAGTTGATCATATTCCACAAAGAGACCAAAATGCTCACACTGTTGCCCTTTAAGAAAAACTCTGCCACCCCCCAAACCAGGTGTCCATATTCTGCATAGGGAAACGTAACATAGCCATCCTCGGCTGAGCACTCCACATTTTAACCAAGCCCTAAAATTGGATGGACATAGGGATGTAGAAGGAGACAGGTCCCCAGATTTTGGTATGTGGACAGGACGGTCCTCCATTGCCGGTTTCGGATCAGTATCCCACGAGTCACTGGGACGGCAAGGAGCGTGCTTTAGCCTTTAGGTGTGTTTGGTATGTAAACAGTTACAAACCCCACCCTTAGTCACTTTAAGAACAAAAGTCGCACTGTACTAGAGCGGTCCAATATGTGGCCCACAGACCACCTGTATGTGTGTAGCTGTATGTGTACCTGCTTTTCATGTTTTAAGCTAAGGATAAAACCTGAGGCCAGGCCTAACCTCTGGAATCTTTTCTACTGAGTGGATTCCCACTTCAGCAGCTTGTTCAAAACAAACTGGAACCCAGGGTGGGAACGAACAGGCAGCCACATGGCTGGCTGGCTGCCTCTGAATCCACCCACCTGCCGGCTCTGCTCTCCTGCTGTGCACTGGGCCCTGCGTGCTGAGGCGGGACGGCCCTGGCCCAGTTGGCTCCCACGGCCACCTGCCCCCAGAGAGCTGTGCAACCAGGAAGCTGGCAGTCAGCGCCCGCGGCTCACCAAGCTCTACAAGCAAACGGCATGTTTCCCTTTCCTGGTACAAAATCTGCACAGGGAGAAAGTCAATCATCTACACTAGTCAGTGAGAAAGATTAAAATTAAGCCTTTGAGCCCAATTCTTTATACTCTTGTCAAGATGTAGATTTACTGAGAACAAGCAATATTACAGTTTCCTTTAAAATGTTACCCAAAGTGCTAGTCAAGATCCTAGATGATATAGAGTTGCCCAATGATTTCCCAATTTTGACTTCTACAGACTCCCATAAATATATCTGAATAATAATTTGATGTCAGAATGAATGTTCCCAACCCTTCAGCTTTAGTTTCATTTAAGCAATTCAATATACAGGCATCTAATATCCTTCCCAATCATAAAGAGAGCTCAGTATTCCCAAAGCTCCTAATTAAGGCCTAGGTTTGGAAGTACAGCCTAACGAATCTACAGACTCAATATTTGCTGCCCTAATTTCTGTGAGTTGACATAGGCTTGGTAACAGACACCTAGACCTATAAACATATAGATGTTTCTATTTATCGCAATTTTACTGGTATGCCATTTTTTAACAAAGTTTAATTCACTTCCCTAAACAAGTAAAAAAAGGTCACAATGCAGGTAAATTGTGGTTTAACTTTGGTACATTTATTTTTAAAAATTAAAGCCTTCATGACACCTAAAAATACTGCAATGAGAACAATAATCATTTTATCCTGTGTTTAGAGTTAAAGTACACCCCCCCTCCCCCAGTACACGCACTGAAAGCCCTGCCCCCGCTACCTTGAGATGTGTTTGGAGACAGAACCTCCAAAGAGCTAATTAAGTGAGGTCACTGGGGTAGGCCCTCATCCCACGTGACTGCTGCCATGGACGAAGATAGAACTGGGACACAGCCATGCATGGGAAAGACCACTGGAAGACAGAGAGAACACAAGCCTCTACAAGCCAAGGAGAGAGACCCTCAGAAACACCAACCCCACACCACCTCCCTCTCAGACTCCCAGCCTCCCAAACTGGTAGGAAATGAATTTCTGTTGTCCGAGCCACCCAGTCTACATTATTACGGCAGCCCTCGCGGACTAATACGCTCCCCTTTTCCAAAACACCTTTGTCACTGAAGTTTATAGCACCTAATGCCAGGTTCAGTTTTACGGGAAATTGCCTAAAGGTCTTTGGCAAAGCTTCTTTCCATACAGATTACACAAATAAGGTGCCACTTCTGAATTACGGAATATTTGCAAAACATTGGAAATTATCATATACTCACTTCATAAAGACTTACTTAAGTACTAACTACATCATTGCTTTTCATTTGGAAATTTTCTATTTTCTTTCCATATGTAAAAAAAAAATGTCATTTAAAGTTTAACACAGCTGCCTCTATATTTTTTTAAATCATTGCCAAGATAAAATATTCTGAATACAATGCTTTGAATTTTGAAAATATTTTGGTGGGCACCAGATTCTGATTCTATATGTAGTAAAGGTAAACAGTCTTTTAGAACAACAACATAATAAAGTTATTATCTTTTTCTAATATCTACATGACTAACTCATAAAATTTGGCTCTTGATTGAAACATTATCATATGCACAGCGACACGATAGTGCTGTAACTACATCTGAGAGAAACTTTTTAAGGTAACCTGTAAATACTGAGGTACAGATAGAAATACAACTGAAATGGGGACTAAGAGGATTTCAGGTTGCTTTTCACAGCCAGGGGTAGCCAACCTTTTGGCATCTCTGGACCACACCAGAAACAGGAGAGCTGTCTTGGGTCACCCATTGAATACACCAACACTAACGAAAACTGATGAGCAAAAAAAAAGGTTTTAGTTAAATTTATGATTTTGTGCTGGGCCACATTCATAGCCATCCTGAGCCACATGTGGCCCGTGGGCTGTGGGCTGGACACCCTTGTAAGAGTTTCTTCTGTTGATTAATGAAAAACACAAACATCATAAACTAATAGATGCACTGACTAAATAGTTCTAGAATTCTAAAACTAGAAGAAAAAGAACTCATAGGAATAAAGTGTTTATTTGTTTGTTTTGCCTTTAAGAAGAGTAATGGAGTTGAACATTTCATGGCAGTTACCCTACAAGGATTATATTGTTTAAAGAAATTCACATTTTCTGTACTCTTGGCTAGTGTCCCTCAGAGGTGTGCAGGTTAAGTTCTTAAACCAACCACCTCTTCCTCTATAAATAAAACCAAACAGCAATTTGGATTTAATGTTCAAACATCCAATAATTTTGTTCCTGAAATAACTTCCCAAACTAGAGAGTAAAATTCTTTAAAGTGTTACCTCAAAAAATATTTATAAACATCATTGGGCTATCACTGGAGTCACCATGCTTAAGACAAAGCATCTCCCGGGAAGAGCGGTGCGAAAGGGTATTTATGATCATCTGCAGATGCTCGGGGCCCATGCAAGCATTGCCCACTGCAATCCAAAAGGTTTAGGAGCATTTTCCAAATGGTGATATTAAAGGGAAGGAGGGAAAGAAAACAACCGCCACCCCGGCTCTTACTCGTGAACATCCCGCTAGGCATCCCAACAGGATTTATTCCATTTCTGCTCCAACAACTTCTTTAAAAGGTATAATTCCAAATAGTTTTCTAGAAATCAATAGTTTGTGGTGTAAAGGTCGAGAGCCTAGACTCCAGAGCTGTGTTCCCTACTCCCATCCTTGGCTCTGCTACTTAGTAGCTGTGTGACCTTGGACAAGTCTCTGAACCTCTCTGGGCCTCAGTTTCCCCTCTCAAATGGAGACAATAACAGAGCCACCTCAGTGTATCACTGCATTAAATGAGTCTCGCCGTGAAAAACCCTAGTGCAGTGCTTGAAATTTGGTGCCATATAACTGCTGGTGTCAGCGGTGGCGAGAGCTTCGAACCCCAGTGACAACCAGAGTGCAAGGAGCTCAGCAAAATGTCTGGTGAGGGCGGGCGGAACAAACCGATGGACATTCCGGTCACGGTGACAGCTAAGCACATTTGAGAATTTTATTTACAGACAATTTTTCCATCTGGCGTGTACTGTTCCAGAAATTCACGTCCCCGCTGCTCTGAGCTGGTCCTGTGTGGCCAGAGCCAATCCCGACGCAGCTGCCTGGGGGCAGCCCCTCAGGGCTGGCCAGCAGGTGGAGTCTTCAGTGTGACAGGTATGAAACCGCGGCTCACCACACAGGGAACAAAACTCCAGCCAAGACTATTGCAGGCAAAGGGGGATAAATGGTGATGGGGAAAAATACAATAAAAAATAATTTAAAGAAAAAAATATTAGAGACAGATTTTATTAGGTAGAATATTGTGACCTCTGGGTCCTCAGTAGTGGTCCCTGATGACCACTCACCCCGACACGCAGCAGCCAAGGGTGAAAGCAGGGGACAATGGCACTGCACTGCCCTTAATTCCAGCACATGGACCGTCCCCGCCCCCGGCACACCCTCGCCCTGCTTCCCCCAGCCCGGCGCCCGCTCCAACACACGCAGGGAAGGCACTGGCTGGGCCTGGCAAAGACCAACATCAGGGGATTCTTTTGTGCTACTTTCAATTGTCTGAGCTGCAGAGGCTCTGGCATGGTTCGAACAATTTTATCTGGCCCTGACAAGCCTCTTAAGAATATATATCCAATTTTTATTCCACTTCCCTATCACCTCCTAATCTCTCACTTTCTTCTCTCTCCTCCAGGAACTGCTTATCATGCTTAAGTAAACAAACAGAAATAGGGGTTTTCAACTAGTTGCCAAACTCCAGTGCTTAACAGCACACACTGCATTTCTGATCTAATCCCTACTCACACACAGCAGGATGTCCCCGAGAGATTGAGGCCGCAGTTGACTTTCCTCTCCTCTGTCAATGCCCTGAGTATCCTTGGCCACCCTGGACACGCGCTATCGGAAGCACAAGTACTTTTCCTCAGCATTTGGCTGGGTTAGGTCTAATTCCTTACATGCGGAGTGGCTGGTTTTGTATATAATCACTGTTTATTTCCTTAGTACATTCTCTATCTCCTGCAAGTGTGCTGCCAAATGTTTAAAGTTTTCTAGTTTGAAGCACAAGGCAACAGAAAGAGACGGGAAGACATACAAAAAGCATGCGAGAAATACTTTTTTAAACAAAAGCTGAATGTGGTTTAACTCAAACTGAGTTTTTGAATTCTACCACAGCTAGTATGCAAAGCCACACTGATAAAAACATCTGAGGTGCTGGAAATAGCAAGGTAATGAATCAAAACAGCAAAGCAACATGTACCTAGAAAAAGCATTCTGCAGTGTGGCCTCCTTCGTACTAAAGTTGCAAAGTGTATATTAAAGTGGTTACATTTTATAACTTCTTCCTGACTCTTCATTTTATTTAATCCCAATGAACTATTCCATTGTATCTGTTTTTATTTAAAGAATATATGAAATGATACTTTAAAGTACTATTTCATTCTCTCCTATACGCTGACAAGAAAGAAGAACATTGTAGCAGCGACGATAAAGAATTATCCACTACTACAAATCAACATCTTTTGGATTAGTAATAATAATTCATAGAAGCTGAATACCTGTAAAACTTTCCACTGTTGAAAAATTATCCCACTGACAAGCTAAGAATACGTGTCAAGCATGGAAGCAAATCTGCGCACAGTTCTGAAGATGTCTATACTGCTGCTTGTTTTATGTTTCTGAAACATTGTGCTGTTGGTGATTTATTTCCCCTCCATGTGGCCAGCCATTTGTTTATTCTACTGCATGCCATCTGTTTTTTGGTAGAGAGGTTTCAAGTTCTTCTCATACCCTACCTCATACCCCACGGAAAACAATTTATAATAGACTTAAATTTAAATCATTTGGATGCATGTGGAGCTGGTAACTCGAGCTGCCTTTCATTGGTATTTGGCAAATGCTTTAATGGGATTAGCAAATTGTGTTATTACGAGGTACTTATGGAGACACAACACTTTCTTTTACAATGACAAATGATGTTAACAGTTTCATTGTGGGTGTTTAATAGCGGCACAGGTTTTACTCACGTTCCAGGAAATTGCCCTGATAGACAATAAAGTCCTACCACAAAGCCTGTCCCTACCTTTCATGTCTGACAGTCAGCAAATAGTGGATCTGGATGTGGCAGGGTCTACTGTGAAGAATAAATACCAAATTGCTCCACTTCTAAGAGAACGTTCTCATTTAACCCACAGGCCTGGAGACCCCATCTGGCCCTAACGTGCTGGCATCCCATAGGCTCTCCAGCCAAGGCCTAGCCTGTCTAGCTACTCACGAGTGACGGCAGTCCCCAGGCTTCCCCAAAGAAAAGTTTATGCCACAAACTTCAGCCCATCGGCACCAATGCTTTCCCATTGTAGGGCCCACACTGATTCATTCTAAAGAAGAGCCAACCATTCAGAGACACAGCTTCTTGCTCAAACTACGCAGATGATGCTTAAAGTGTTAATTACCATTTTTACAAGAATCCTCGCTGCTTTGGTGGAGAGGGGGTGTCCGATGACAGGGCTCGGTGGCTGTCCACAGTTCATGGTTGACACCCGAGACCTGAGAAACGTCTGTCTTGAGGTCTACTTCATTTGTACTAGTCCTTGCCAAATCAGAATTCGATATATTGAGGGGGTGAGTGGCATCCTGGTGGAGGGCTGATGGAGTTTGTTTGTTGAAAGTGTTAAATGACATTTGTACTAAAGCTTCATCAATGAAGAATGAATTTTCAATACGTAAACTCTCAGATCGATTCAGTTCCATTACCTGTGTAAGAAAATTAAAAGAAAACAATAATTTCTCCAGGCATTTGAACAAGTTTTATAAAGTATTTATTCCTAATAGAATTTACCAGTCAGCATTTTAATAGGAATGAAATCAAGAAGAATATTACCATTGACTCCTTCCTCCCATCCCCTTTTAAATGAGCAATTACCCAAAACTTCAATTTGCTGTGTATGGCATAGTTTAAAAAAAACAAAAACAACAAAACAAGCAGTAGAGCTCTCTGACATTCAAATGTTCCCACTTTTTGAGAGATAATCATTTTATTTACCTTTTGCAAAATAAAAAGCTGAAAACGTATTTATGCATATATGTATTTGCAATAAGTTAGCCAAATTGAAAAGGAAGTCAGACACCGCAGATCTTATTTTTTTTAAGTCCTCACCCAAGGATATGTTTACTGATTTTAGAGAGAGAGAAAGGGAGAGGAAGAGGGATGGGGGGAGGGGAGAAAGAGAAAGACAGAGAGAGTCATCAGTGTGAGAGAGAAACACGGCACGGATGGGCTGCCTCCCTCACACACCCTGACTGGGGCTCAAACCCCACACACAGGCATGTGCCCTGACTGGGGATCAAACCCACAACTTTTTGATGTCTGGGATGACGTTCCCAACCAGCTGAGTCGCCTGACCAGGGCTCAACACATCTTTCTTACAAGCTTATCAACTTTTACAACTTTAAGTACTTATCAATAAAAAGGCTTTATGTGCACATAGCAAGAAAAGTAAACTCCTGGGACAGAGGGGCTTGGCAAAGAATGGCTAGAGAGGGTGCAAGTGGAACGCAGCATCTTCTGAAAGGTCTCAGTCCGCCCAGTCCTTAATTCGTGTGCTCACGTTAGCCATTATTAGTGAACAGGGAGTGTGGATTTGCTACGCCAAATCGACATAAAGAGCATAAGCTTGGAATAACTGGATAGGATTTGACTTGCTAAACTCAGGACCTATACTGCACATTAGTAGCTAGCTGATCTACTAGGAGGCACACCTGTACACCAGTCTAAGACCAGATCACGTAAAAAGGGCCTCCATTACCGGAAGGACAGAATGTTTGTGGTGAGGTGCCTCCAGGGAAAACTTCCTCTGACTGGGACAGCTCCGTTCTGTCTTCCTTCTCTTGGTAAGGGCGTCTCAATACACCGTGAGCCCATGACCCAACAGGGCCTAGGCCTTTCCGTGTCCCTATTTCAGATCAAGATGCATCCCCCACTTCTGCTACCTGCCTACTGAGTAACTCCTGTGAGCACCGACACAAGAAGCGAAGAGACAGGACGGCCATGAATGAACCCGTCTTTGAAGAAGCTGCCCTGGACTCTGCCTGGGCGCGCACCGGAGATCGGGAGATCGTACCTCCGTGCTTCCCGGGGGGAGCTCGGCGGGGAGGCTGCTCTGCCGGCAGTGCTTCCAGCTGCACAGCAGGCTCTGCTGGGCGCGCACCCGCTCCCGCTCCCTCTCCACCTGGCGCTGGCCCTCCCGCAGCCGCTGCAGGTCCTGCTGGTAGTCCTGCAGCTGCTGGTCCAGCTCCCCGCGGCTCCTCCGCAGCAGCTGCTCCTGCGACTGGCACTCCCGCTCACGCTCCTGCAGCCGGCTCTCCCTGGCCTCCTGCTCCCTCCGCTGCAGGTCACACCTGCGGTGCCAGCGCCGCTGGTCCTGCTGGAACTGGTGCTGCAGTTTGGGGATGTTGGCCAGCTCCTCACGCCACTTCTCCAGGTTGCGGGACTTGTCCTGGTCCAGGAAGGGGCTGCCTCGCAGAGAGGGGACCGGGGACAGGCCCTCCTGCTGCTGCAGCACCAGCCTGTGGATCTCAATGTGGCTATCCTGAATGGTCAAGGCGGCCTGCCGGAGCAGAGAGGAAAAAGGGAAAGGCTTCCACATTGTTCCCACTTGGGGTTGAACTGCCTCTCAATGCAAAAGTCACGACCAAATTATTTTCTCTTGTGATTGCTGCCCTTTTTCTAAGTGACCCCCCAAAGACCAGCCTCTGCACTTCACATGGGTTTGTCTACATCTCCCTGGGGTATGGCCTGGGAATGTGTATCCAAAACAAACAAAGCACAAAAGTACCCCCCCCTCCACTTTTGGAAATGGGGTTTGTTGCTGGGTTTTACATATTACGTAAGCAAACCTTTTGAATAAGAATACAGTACATAAATTCACAAGACTCTGTGTTCCTGTGCTGTCTCCTGCCTCTTACGGAATTCATGAGAAGCTAAGAATCTATACAAACTGGTAGTCCCCACTATTTGAGTCTGAAACCAGGAATTACTTAAGCTACATCTATGAAGACACAAAAGTAAAAGTCAATCACTTGTAGACTTTCAGTAAGTAATCCTTCTATAGCATAACATCCAAGAATAGCCACGGATACCACATTTAGGATAGGTAAGTGGTAAAGTTAGCCTCGTTACTGTTATTTCTTTGAATTACAGCAGGAAGGTCATGCATAAAACGCTGAGCTGAAATTCACTGGATAGATTGCTCACAGGAGGCAGCAGTGATTAAGGGAGCTCAGATACACCAAAGCCCAGAGGACATTACCAACTAGATTGAAAAAAACATTCTGAGTTACGGTATCTGCCTATGAAAACTTTGGCAGCATCACAGGAAATAATTGCCAAGATTTGGAAGGATTCCACAAAACAAAACAAAAAAACCTCTGTGAATGCCCTTGGAAGCTTTTAATTTTAAAAGTTCCCACTTAAAGTGCAAAGCAGCACAGAGGGACAAACTGGAAGTGGCCACATACTGGGTGTGTGTGTGCGTTTTGACTCATTATGAGAAATTATTACTCTCCTAGGGATAAATTCACATTTTTCTTTCCTAAGAATTTTTAAAACTGTCCATGCAACAGATGCGGGAAAGATGGGGATTTGACCATTAGTTCTTTGTGAGATCAGCAGTTTCCTAACTTTTGAAGGTTAAAAAACTAAGGTATATGTGTATTTAAATTGGTTATTGTCCTGGAATAAGATTTAAAAATGTATTCACTGGGGCCTTTTGAAATAAAATTCATATTTTTCAACTTGAAAAGACTTCTTGAAATTTCAAATTCACATAAATATTTAATTAATGTCTTTTAGAAGTTATTATAGTGAGAACAACCATCATTGAGAATAGATGCTAATTTCTTTTTTTAGATTTTATTTCTTTTTAGAAAGAAGGGAAGGGAGAAAGAAAGAGAGGGAGAGAAACATTGATGTGTGAGAGAAACATTGGTTGCCTCTCATCTGCCCCCAGCTGGGGACCTGGCCCACAACCCAGGCACGTGCCCTGACAAGGAACCAAACTGGCGACCTTGTGGTTTGCAGACCAGCACTTAATCCACTAAACCACACCAGCCAGGGCAGATACTAATTACTTTGATCTTTAAATATGAAATAATAAGCCATTAGGACTTTGAGGGCCTGGGTAAACAAACTGCAGACTATATATCATCATTTAATTCTAATGAATCTTAAGGGCATCAGTATAGTAAAGTAAAACAAACAAAAATCCAGTATTTTATATGTCAAAACTATCATAGGCAATGACAGCTCTCATATAAGGGTTACTGTTAGACTAAGTGCTACCATATTTAACATTTGGGATAAGACCACACTCTTCTTAGCATAGAGGTGGGATTTGAAGATTGGATAGTATTTATTTTCACACTTAACGTTGGCCATTAGAACAGTGAACAGCGTTTGCTTCTCAAGTTTAGGGAAATTCCCAATTCGCTCTCTCTTGACTCTTCTTTGCTGGAGTAACTCTGTGGCCTTTCCTTTCTGCTTTGCCTTTACCGCATCTCTAACTCTGCTCTCCTAATACAGAGATCAAATTTCATTTTCATCTGATTCAAAAATGCTTACGTAAAAACTTCAATCATGCATGAGAAATTCAGCTTCAAAAGGGATGACTGCCACAAACAGAAATCTCTTGGAGCCTACATCCTTAGACCAGCTCAAAACTCTGGGGAAGAGAATTTCATGTTGCTTCAACCCAATGAGCTGCAAAAGTTAGGTCACGTAGGTAGGTCACCTGGCCTTTCTGAACCTTGAATCCACATAGGGCTGCATTCAAAGTTGGAGAGACAGGACTTCGTGTTTCCATCGGGCCACACAGGCCAGGGTGCTCCATGTTTTCGTCTCCCCAAAGTTAATAAGCTATACTCAAGCCACACCCCCCCAGAACCGAAAGGAAAGAATCTTTGTTTTACATGATAAATCCAGTCTCTAAGAACACCTGCCCCAGACCAGCATGTCTAATGTAAGGCAGTAAAGGCACTGCCACTAAACTTTGGACAAGAACGCTTACCATTACCACTATTATTTAATATATTTTCAGAAGTTCTAGCCAAAGCAGTAAGCCAAGAAAATACAACTGATGCAATTATTGAAAAATAGTCATAATAACATCATTTTCAAATTTTTACTTTCTATCTGGAATATGCCAAAGAATCAACAGAAAAACTATTAAAGCAAGCAAAAAATAAAATTCAATGAGTGGCCAGTCACAAAACAAATATATGAAAATCAATATCCTTATTATCAGCAACCACTACTGGGGAAACATAGTAAAAAAAAAAAAATTTCATTCACAATAGGAACAAAGACACAAATATCTGGGAATAAACTTAGCAAAAACAAAACGAAACACAGCACCTACATGAAGACAATCAGTTTCCCAGCAGAGCATAAAATAACAGAGGAATAACAACATGTTCTCAGAAAAGAAGACTAATTATTGCAAAAGTGCCAGTTCTCCCCAGTTGAATTCATAAAAACAGGGTGGGACAAAAGTAGTTAGTCGTTTGTATGGAAAATAACACAATAGTGCATAAATAACAACACAAGAATAAACTCTGTGTTTTGCATGCTCACAACTGTAAGCCTATTTTCACCCCGCCCTGTATAATGAGACTCTAACAGTCTTGGTAGAAAGAGAGATAAGAAACGTGTCGGTAATTCCAAAGCTCTTACGAAAGAACATGCAGATAAGCACAGAAAAGCAGTAAGAGGAGATGGTGGCACTGTCGTGCGAATGCAATCGAAAACTTTCACAACGGAGATGGCAGCGCCAGGGCAAGCGCAGGCGGATGACCGAGACCACGTGAGAGAAAGGAGTCCTGCTCAGCGGAAGGACAAAGAAGAAAACGTCAAATGTAGTACGACTTGACATTTTTTCTGGTGAAAACTTAAAATCAGACTTAATTTTATTTTCTTTCACTATTCGGCAGGTATGAAATAGGAAGTACGACTGGTAATCAACCAGTAGGGAAAAAGTTTAATATTAACAGTAAATCAAACAATTACAATTAAGATAACTGGATACCTTGACCAACTTTCAAATGGAGAAGTAGAAAGAGGCATTGATTGATTATTTTGGCAATGTCTACTAGGAACCTAAAGAAAAAGTTCTGGCAATTGACCCTAAGGAAGCGCAGATATGTTCAAAGAAACTAGCGTGCCAGGCCATCACGAGAGTGTTGTTCATACAAAAGTGTGAACTATGAGGAATCGGATGCATTCTGTGGACTGGGACCTCACATGGCTGTTACCCTTGCACTACAGATGGCTGATGACACAGAAAGGCATGTGTTGCAAGACTACAGGTAAAATGATTTTAGAAATCAGGAGGGAGACATGCCAAGCTGACAATAATAATTCTTTCTATAGAATCACAAGTCATTTTATTTTATTGATTTGTACCCTCAGATTTTTCTACCAATTTGTCTACAATACAACCATGGCTTTGATATCATTTAAAAATACTTTTTAACCCACAAATTAAGCAATAAGATGTATTCAGCCTTTCTTGTGTTTGGCCTGAGGGATCCTCCAAACCTATAATCCTAAATGCAACCGTGATGTCTATGTCTGTCTTTGCAACTCATTTGACAGCAAGTCATCCGGCATCAGGCTTCGTGATCCTTTGCCTCTGGATGCTCAGCCCTCTGCACGGCGCCTGGACAGAGAGAACACTCGGTACACGTTGGATGGATAAGCAAACAAAAGAACGAAGGAGTACATGAATTATTTAACTGCTCTAAAGGCCTAAGGCCAACATGTGGGACTGAAAAAAGTTCAGGTGTGAATTTGAGTTTTCACCAGAAATGTGAAGTCATGCTACGCTCACCTAAGAGTTTCACTGTAAACTTCCAGCCAGGTCATAGTCACCCGCGTTTCTCACAGATATGAACTGTTTTATGGCTTCAGAAGAGATTGGTGTACAATGTGGAAGTGGTGTTGCCTCGTGATTACAAAACCAGGCGAAGTCCAACACATCTCTCTGAGTTAGTGGGGGTTGGCACTCTTTTAAGACCATTCACTGCCTCGCCAATGTTCTAATTTTTAAAATCTGGGAATCATCAAATAAAGTGAATTACATTCAGAGAAACATTCACAAGGTCAAAAATTAGAGGAGCGTAGTTACCTGAAGGCTATATAAGAGACGGGTTAAATTCTGTATTGCTTGTATAATCTGAAAAATAAGATCCTAAGTGTCAAATTCTTGAAAAAGCATTTATTATCCACAAATAGAGGATGGCGGTATCGGGAAGGTACGCTTAGCTCACCTCTGACTGTGAGGAACCTGGAAAACTTCTATATTCCACCTAAAATACATAAAAACATAAGAAATTGAGTAATCGCTCTACTTTTGAAAAGCTGCACTACAGTGTTCCCGAAAGTATGACCTCGGGGAAATCACTTCACTCTCCCTAAACTCTTCTGTAGGGACTCTGTCTCCCCGCCCCCTCCCCAGAAATCAAAGCCCATAGAAATGAACAATCACTTAATGAAAGCCCCTCTGTGCAAACTCGGTATTTGAGAAGCAGGGCTCCTTCTCACCCAGCCGTTCCTTAAAGCAACACGGGACGACGGTAAGGAAGCACTGCTCACCCTCAGTGAGGGACACAAACCACACTCTGCACTGAGCTCTCTCGTGCCCGGGTTGAGGTTGTCTCCCAGGCCAGATTTGGAAGCTAGAGAACATCATGCCTGGTCTCCAGCTTCCTGTCTCAATGTTTGAGAGTCACAAAGTCCAAATAGCCAGTGGTGGGCAGAAGAAAGCAGACTCACAGGCAGCCCAAAGGGGAGCACTCCGCTGGCCTGCTCCAGATCCTACCTCTCAGATTCACTGGACCCTCCTCGACTGCCTCATGGAACCCCCACCCACTGAGGCCCTGAATGAGGTGACCAGAGACTGTCCGCTCCTGGGGGACGGGGTCTCTCTACCCACACATTAGGGGCACGTGAGGATATGAGGGTTTCCAGTTTCCACAGCTGAAGTGAACATCCGTCTATTCGTTTATTGGCTGTCTTTTCTCACTAGGATGTAAGCCAATGAAGAGCAGCATTTCATCTGGGTATTCACTGCTCTATCCACAAGCCTGCCTGGCAAGAACTGGACGCTCACTCCATTCTACAAGTAAGTATCAGGCCCCCAGCGTGCATTCCACACCTTGTGCCCTGGAAGGTCAGCAGGCTCCCTGCCTTCCAGGAGCCTCCAGTCTTCCACTGCTGTCGTCTGAGCAGCTTTAAATGAAACCACAGCTGCTAGTGCTCAGGTAACCCTGGGCCTGTTAAATTAATTAGTTCACGCTGGCGACCATGCCTTGAAGACCTAGCCAGATCTCTTCCCTCACACTGCCAATTAACTTCATTATTAGCCAGCACCTCTAACAGAGGAAGGATAAAGGATGGAAAAGAAAATGAAGTTCAGGATCATCAGATCTGTTCCCAACCCTCTGAAAGATAATAGGAGCTAAGAACCACCATTCTATGGTGAGTTTTGGAATTCTCTCTGCATTTCTAGTTCTGTCCTTACTCCACACTCCACGGTTTTTGTAATAAAAAGATTGATATATAATTTTTATATTCTATAAAAATTGGAAACATGGAAATGAGTTGAGTTATACTACATGTGGTTACTTATTTCCAAGAACCACACCAGGTTTGATACCAGACAGGAATGTTTAACATCATATTTTTAATGGAGTTGGTCTGCCACCTGGTGGTCAACTCACATAGCTACAGTCAGTGATTTACACATAGGATATTTTGCCATTTGGGTGACAAATTTAATTTTTAAAATTCTTTAGAAATGTTTTTTTAAACCCTTACCTTATTAGGGACTTTAATTATAAAATATCCATTGTATATTTTTGAAAGTTTAATTTCAAGTGATCTTGCCTTATCTGTCAGTTCATTTAGTTTATCAAAAGGCCTTGTTAATGGCAAGTTGTCCAGACAGGTTCATCCAAAGAGGAGTCTGGGTACTTCATCTCACTCCCCTGCGACTGAATCAGGGCAGGAGAGACTTGAGGGGAGGGAGGCAGCTTTCCATCAAGAGAAACGTATTAGTAAGCAACCCACTCCCCTTCCTTTCTCTAATAAAGTAGAAGCAGTTGGAAGCTACAAACTTCAAAGTGAAGTCTCCACTGAAAAGGATGGAAAGCAGGAACATTTTTAAAAGCAATAAGTTAGAAGGCATACAGTCAGAATAAATGAAGGAAAATATTGAATTCCTATTTTGTTTTGGCCTATGACATTTTAAACGCTCAGCCACAGCCATCTTTTTCCATGGATTTAAAAACATCTTTGAATTTGGTTTCTCAGTCATTTGTGTGTGTGTGTGTGTGTGTGTGTGTGTGTGTATGTATGTATATATATATATATATATATATATAGACAAACACAAAGATCTGACACATGTCATTCCCCACACTGACATGTGTTGGTATTTGGCAGCATACCTCACTCGATTTTAGATACCGCTCAACTCCTGAGCCCCGAAAACCCTGGGGAGGCCCACTGGCCACCTCCCAGACCGTGCTCTTAGTCCCTGTTTCTGACGTCTCAGCTTCATTGGAAGTTAATAGGAAGTCTTGCACATTTAATCTTTAAAAGGGAGTGTTATAATTCACGTGGATACAACGTCAAAAAAGAAGAGGCCCCAAGAAGAAAGAAAGAAAGGAAGGAAGAAAGAAGAAAGACAGAAAGAAAAGCGATATTCCAACATCAGAATTATTTCTGCCGCTCCAGAGCCCCCTGGTCGCAGAAGGGCTCCGGGGCCTAGCCCACCCCCCCACCTCCACCCAGCCAAGAGCTGCTCAGTGCAGTGGGGGAGAGCCAGAGGCTTCAGCACGGAAAGGGAAAGTGAGACCAGCAGAGAGTGCAGACACACAAACACTGAGTTTTAAATCTTTTTAATAACTTTTCAAGTGTTTCTTTGTTTACACCCAGATGATATAGGGAGATCAAGAACATTTAAGAAGAAATCAGTTAGAAAGTATAAACATGAATATTGAACTTGAGAACAATTCAGGAAAACACATCCACACCACTCTCGGCCGTGGACAGACCAGGACCTGAGGTTATTTCATTGCACAGAGCGACCGGGGCCATTTGCTAACAAATCGGTTCACAGTACCTTCTCCCCTGCATCAGAGACCGCCAAGTCCGCTCCCACACCCTGGGTCCCGGGGTCCACATCGCAACAGCCTCTTCCTCCTGTCCCTTCCGCGACTAGTGCTGGAAGCATGCCGTTGAGACAGAAACAAAAAGGACATCATCACACATCAGCCAGTGGACGGGGCTCTTCTGCACACAACTGACCCATATTTCCCAATCATGAACACCATAAAATCACATGCATCACACATTCTCCTATGAGGTGCCCCAGCGGCGCAGAGCGAAGCCGAGACCCTGCCCCCAGGGAGCGTACACGCTAATAGGTACCAGACTAACAAACGGCATCAAGTATCGCCCATCTTTTTCTTTTGCTTCTTTTCTTGTAGAGGGGTGGTCGTGTGATGGCGGTGAAACCAAAAGGGTAGATCCTGCAAGGCACTGTGACCTCGCGGGAAAAAGCCGCCCGGGGAGAGGGCCAGGCTGAAAACAGGCGCTGTGGGGCACAGCGGGGCTGGCAGGCCGCGGCCCGAGGACATGTGTGCGAAAGGCCCCCTGGCGGCCAGTCCGAGACAGCAGGCCACGGACGGGGCTCAGGAGGGAGGGGCCGGAGTGGGTCCCCGTTCTGAGCAGGGGAAGGTGGCTGGCACTTCATGATGTCACCTGTCCCTATCTCCAACTCACTGATTTTTAAAAATAATTCCAAGTGGATTTTTTTCTCCCAACTCTTGTTTATGCGCTAAATTTACAATACTAAACCTGCTACATATTTAACCTATAAAAACACAGAAATATTTCTAGTCCAGAAATATTTTTAAGTACCACCTACGGATTTCACCCCATTCATTAAATCTCTGTTGGTGGGATTTTATTTCTTTACCCACGTGAACTCAGTTAAACTTACACTCTGCTCAGCTTACACTGATTAAAACGACCTTCCGAAGCCCTTTCACACACCGAATTTCATTGGACCCAGGTCCAATCAGGACCCCAATGAAATAGATATTCACATTGTGACACTGTTTATAATTTTTCCCCAGTGCCATTGTGAAACTTTATTTCTGATAAGGGAAATACTTTTTCCCCCTCTTTGTTTAAATGAGAGTCCTCTGTTACAAAGAAGTTTTTGTTTAAGCAGAAACAACTTCAAATTATATTAGCTAAAAATTAAGTTCATTTTGTCCAAGCCAGTCAAAGCTTGTTCACTTATAGCGAAGGAATATTTTATAGAGACTTTTCTGTCACTAAAAACTTGGTTCCACTATTAGGCACTATTCTTAACTCAGAGAGATGCCAAAAGCATTACCAACAGAATTGGCCATTCTCTCTCCCCTCCTCTCATAGAAATGAGGGCCGTCAGACGGGACAAGCAGCTGACGGGAGTCCAGTGAAGGCAGAAGAGTGGGACACACGTCATGTCCCTCTACTCCTGTCTTTGGTGTCAGAGTGGACGAGAGGGTCTCCAGAATTTCATAGGCAGTAGACTACACTCATCCACCTCATTGTGTCTATCAAGGACCCAAAATGGAGGGCCTTGCTTGGTCTACAACCTCAGACTGACACTGGCCTGACTTCGAAAGACACCGTCCTCAAAGCCAAACCCAGAATGTACCCTTCACTATACACCGTCACTAAGGAATGGTATTTTTGTCCCCATCAACCATATAAAGAGAATCCAACCCTTACAGCCCCATGCTCCAGTCCAGCCCAGAGCTGAGTAGGTCTTTGGGGTGCAGGACCCCACCAATGTGACCCTGCCCCTCCTTTGCATGAATCCTGATGGGAGGTCACTGACAACAACCCCTTGGGTTCTGGCAGATGTCATGAGTGTCCCTGGGAACTCTCCCAAGTCATGGGAGATGTGGATCCCCACCGGGAACACCTTCGCTGCCTGGTCTGCAGGGCGGGAAGGTGCAGCCGTGTGCCCCTCCCAGCTGCGGCAGCCCGACAGAGCCCCTCCCAGCTGTCCAGGGTGAGTCCGAGAGCAGCAGAGCCCTGCTTGTATTTTTAGATAGAACTTCCTCAACGGCATAATGAGGCTCTTCTTTAACAAGGAAATCACCCAGGGCAGTACAACTCCCCTGATGAATCAGGGCTGTGTTTAAATGAAAAACATATGCGCACATTCTGAAAATAGAAACCCAGGATTAGATAAAGCAGTCTTAAGAGGGGAAAATACTAAAAACTGTTCTGCTTCCATATATCTTAATTAACCAAGGGATGTTTGCAGAGAAATTCTAAGACATTTAATCCTCCAATCTCTAGCTACTAAAGACATATAAGACCTGGTGGGAGTATGGTTTTTACCACCCAAACATAATTTAAAAACATTTTTTAACTATCTTTTTTATGCTCTTATCTCAGTAACCTATGGGGAATTAAACAGTTAGCTTACTATACATATAAAAGTACAATTAGGTTCAGGGAATTACCTAAATCAATTCTCTACATTCTACTTTTCTCTATTTAAAAAATATTAGAACAGAGTTTTAGTAAATAAATTCTGACCCGAATTTATGACAACACTGATCAAGGAGCTTTTGGCACTTCTGCCTTTTTTTTTTTTCCTACCAGTTTTCTTATGAAGGTTTTTAAAAATTGAATGTATGGGGTGACACTGGTTAACAAAATTACATAGGCTTCAGGGTGCAATTCTACAACACATCATCTGTACACTGTCTTGTGCTCAGCACCCCAAGTCCCCTCCCATCGCCACGGACCCCCCCACGCTCCTCTGCCTCCGCCCCCACCCTCCCTCTGACAATCACCATACTGTGACCTGTGTCTGCGAGTTTTGTCTTTTTTTCCTTCATCCTTTCATCTTTGCACCCAGTCCTCCAACCTCCCTCCCCTCTGACAGCTGTCAGTCTGCTCTCTGTGTCTATGAGTCTCTTTCTGCTTGTCAGTTTATTTATCCACATCTAAGGGAGATCATACGGCCTGTGTTTCTCTGACTGGCTTATTTCACTCAGCGTGGTGCTCTCCAGGTCCACCCACGGCTTCTACGCACATGACCAAACCTCGTGTGTGTGTGTGTGTGTGTGTGTGTGTGTGTTTCTACTTCTTTGAATTATGCTTTCTCCATCGATGCGCAGATTAAGTTAAAGGACTTGTTCTCTAAAGAACTGCAGAGACCCTTTCTTAAAAAAAAAAAAACAAGGTGAAAAGTTCTTTCAAAACTGTACTCAATAAGTTATATCAAAAATGAGGCAGCACGTTCAGGGGAAGGACAAAGCTTGCCTGGGCAGCAGAGCACTGTAACCCACCAACGCGCTGCTCTCCAAGCCCTCGTCCTCGGTACAGCAGCGTCGCCACTACGTGTCAGGGAGGCCAGCTTGTTTATTCTCCGTTTTTTTTTATTTTCCAGCATTTAAAATACATTCAGACCCTTCAAGTAGGAACACAGCCATTGCCTTCATTGCAGGTGACCCTGCACACTCTGGGGACCAAGCGCAGGGTCGCCACACGGGCACCGTCACTTACCAGCAGCAGGCGGTCCTGGCGCATCGTGAGAAACGGGCACATCTGCCGGGGCAGACTCCGCACTCCCTTCCTCGGAGGAGGGGCACGCGTCGCCCGCCTGGGAGGCCTTCACTGCAATTTGTAGGCTCTCAGCTAAGAAGCAGGAAAACAAAAGTAAATTAAAAAATAAATACAGATGTACAGGGTGGGCAAAAGTAGGCTGACAGCGGTTCATGTGGAAAGTAGTACAATAATTAATAATACAAGAATAAATTCTGTGTTTTGCGCACTCACCACTATAATCCTACCTTTGCCCCGCTCTGTGTGTGTATACATATATATGCATTTATATTAAATCTAGACCAGGAGCTGGCAAACTACATTTGGCCTGCATCTGATTTTATATGGCCCAGGAACAAAAAAATGGATTTTGCATTTTAAAAGAGTAGTCAAAATACACACACGTATGCACACACACACAAAGAATAATGTGTCCCAGGAACTAGATGAGGCCTGCAAAGCCTCAGATATTTACTATGCAGCCAAAAGTTTGCCAACCTGCGATCTAGACCAATACTTTAGGCATCATTTTACAATAGAGAATCCAACAAAGAAAAGCAAACTTGTGTAAAAATACCTTAAGGGCAACTTTCAGTAAATTAGTATGCTGAAAAATTCAATTAATTTAAATATAACATCGGGCATTAGAATTTTAAGACTTGCTTCTCTGAAATGTTAGCTATTTGTCAAAAGAGTATTTCTCCAAACACACCTTCAAAAAGAGATCCTACACCTCACGGGAGACCGACTGGACCAGGCTGCCCAGGTGAGGAAACGGCGGACTTGCACTTTCAGCAAGCACCCAAGGCTTTTCCGGAACATGGATAAAGGACACTCCAACAAAGCCAAAGGGGGTGGGACCAAGGGTGGGAGGTGGGGATGGCCGGGGTTGGGGGGGAGTGGTGGAGGGGGAATAAGGAGACAACTGTACTTGAACAACAATAAAAAAATGTGGAAAAAAAGAAATTTTTAAAAATCTAGTAAGGTTTTAAGGAAGTTTTTTATTTACAATAAAAGGTTTTCAACTAGCATGTGGAATAGTATTATTTTGAGGACCCTATAAATATTTCCAAAACCATGTCCAATGATTTCATGTAGCAACTTGACAACCTCATCTGTTCCAGGGGCTCCTGGGCATGTGATAACTGGAGAGTTTGCAGACTGGAGGAGGAAGAGACACAGACACCTGACAGAACTACGAGGCTGCACGCACTCAGTGCTAAGTTCTGACACCCAGGTATTAGAGCACTATGGAAGGACGCAAACTCATGGACAGAGAACGGACTGATGATTGCCAGACGGGAGGGGGGATGGGACACTGGGTGAAAAGGGAGGAGGACTGAAGAAGTACAAACTGCCAGTTATAAAAACAGGGTGTAAAGGACAGCATGGGGAATGTAATCAATAATATAGTATTGTAGTAACTATATATGGTGCCAGGTGGGCACTAGACTAATTGGTGTGATCACTTTGTCAGGTACTTAAATGTCCAATCACTATGTTGTACACCTAAAATTAATACAATATTGGATGTCAACTGTTACTGAAAAATAAAAAGTTATTTTTAAATTGCTGCAGTCACTCAGAAGAGCAGGAGGGCTACATTAGCCAGTGGGATTAGGAAAAAGTTCTTAAAGGAGGTGAACACTGAGCAGAACCTTGAAGGGTGGATGGAACTCAGGAGGCAGAGACAGAAGAGGAGAAAGGAGGGAAGAAAAGCAGGCGGCGAGCAAAGATAATGAGAGGGTCACCAGTGTTTCTCAACCCATCTGAAAGTCCTTTTGGCTTTCTTTCTAAAACAGATCTTGCATCTGTCCATTTCTTCCAACTTCCACTCTCGGCCAGCCTACCTCAGCCACCCACTCCCAGTCACGCCCCAGACTTGGTCATGCCCCGCTCGGCAGTCGGGGAGTTCCCTTTAAACCACGAATCAGATCAGTCCTCTACTCCACACCCTACCGTGCTTCCCATCTCACTTAGAATGAAAGTCAACGTCCTGACCTCCATCCAGGTCATCTGACTCCTACTTACGCTGGCTCATCTCCTGCCACTTCCGGTCCCTCACTTCACTTCACCTGCACTGTCCTCCTTTCTGTTCCTCAAACAAATGGGGCACTCACCTGCCTCAGGGCCTTTGTACCTTCTGTTCCCTATGCCTGGGACATTCTTTTCCCAGGTATCTATGTGGATTTCTCAATTCCTTGGGTCTGCTTATATATCACTATATCAAAGAGGCCTTCATTGCCCACCCTATCTGAAATACAACTCCTCAACTCCATTACTCTCTATGCCCCATACTTTGCTCATCTTTCTTACTGCACTTGATGTGACCTGATACATTTATTTCCTCATATCTTGCTGTTTCAGGAATACAAATTCCAGGAGAGTCAGGACTTAGTCTTATTTTGCTGCATCCTCAGCACCAAGACCACCGTGCATGGCTCATAGTAGGGTATCAATAAATACTTCCTGAATTTGTCAAACCAAATCCTTTTGGAAGAACTTACCTTCTTTCAGGGCTGCTGCCAGCAGTGAGGCAGCCTGGGGAGGCTCTCCAGGGTCAGGTTTAATGAGGAGGTGGGGCTCCAGGTGGACATCCTCAAACCCACTCAGTTCTCCAAGTTCAGCATAGATATGCAGCTTCTCCTCCAAATATGTACAAATTTGTTGGTCTTGATTACAGAGTATTTCTAGGAAATAGTATTTACCACAGATGGTTATCCCATGAATATAACCACTATCATGAAAGCCCAAGTTACAGCACAAAGAAGTTGCTGATTAGGAGGCTGCATGATCCAACAGCTAAAGTAAAGTTGTTGGGTGGGACAAATTCAAGGTCAAATCCTGCCTATCCCATGCAGTGATTGTAGCCTCTAGTGAATGACTTAGTTCTCTGAGTGTCCACTGTATTTTCTATAAATGAGGCACTGAACGAATATCCGTCTCTCTTCTCATCTCCCTAATTCCAGAAGGACTTCCAAGCCATTCTTCAGTGCAGCTGTCTTCTATCATGACTAAGCATCAAGCTCAGGAATGAAATTGAAGTGGCTCATCCACAATGAGTGAAACCCACAGGGAAAGCAATGCTAAGGCCAGAAACCGCGCAGGCTTCAGCCAACCTTGGTCAAAACCAAACACGATGGTTTATGTTTCCACTTCTAAACATCCAATTTCTTTGACCATCTCTGCATGCATCATTTTCCTCTGATTTCAACATGTCACAGGATTCTTTGAGCTTAAAGGGACCTTAATCAGTGTCTGCTCTAGGGGTTCTCAGTCCTCTCTGCCTCTGAATCACCTGGGGAGAGTTTAAAACACTAATGTCTGCACCCAACCTGACAGATTCTGACTGAAATGGTTGAGGGCGGGGCCCAGGCATCAGAATTTTTAAAGACCTCCCCCAGGTGGTTCTAATGTCCAGTCAGAGATGAGAACCATTGCGCTAACCTAATTTGCTTACTTCACGGAGTTGAAAACTGAGGACTGGGGCTCTTGTGTTCCTTGTTCACAGCCATACAACTATGATTTAACAGTGATGGGCCTTAAATTAAACCACTGAAGTGTGGGAATTCTTTCCACACGCGTGTAAACACGCAGTCCTGAGAATTTATGCGTAAAGAGCACGGCTCCGCGTGAGGAAAAATCATTCCCGTGTGGACAAGCGTGGATCATGTCAGTGGAAAAGGAGTCCTCTAATGGGAATTTGGCAAAAATGTATCTTAACAAACTGTAACTTGCTGAGTCTCTCTTCCTCCCAAAGTCAGGAAGCTTAAGTTAATGAATCCCTGCCTCAATGTTTTATGGACCTAAAAGTTAACAGCCCTAGTTAGCTTACCCTCAATTTACTTGTCTCCTGTTTAATGTACTACCCTGGTCCTGTCTGCCACCAGACCTGAATTTACATCCTAATACTCTGTAACTGAGTAAACCTACCCCTTATCTATTCCCTTCCCATATATCCTCATGACCCAACTGAAAACCCCTGTTCTACATAAGCCCATGAATAATCAATCCAATGTAAATGTATCCTAAAACTTCTAATAAAAAGCCCGGCTAGGCACGAGGCCCTTTTCCTGAGATAAAGGAAATTGTCCCATGGCTCCGGACTCTTTTCTCCCAGCGTGTCTCGGTGTGAGGTTCTTTTACGCATCAGGTTACGATCACCCACAGATTTTGCCAGACAAAATCCCAACGACACTGAAGCCCTGGCTGGGTGGCTCAATTGCTTGGAGCATTGTCCAATGCATCAAAGTGTGGCAGGTTCGATTCCCAATCAGGGCACATATGGGAGGCAACTGATTAATGTTTCTCTCTCTCTCTCTCTTTCTCTCTCATCAATGAAAACATATCCTCAGGCGAGGATTAAAAAAGATTAAAAATTAAACCACTGGATGGCAGTTCTAAGGCCCATCTGCACCACACCACAGTTACTGTTTCATACATGTTATATACAGAATTTTTAAAATATACTCTTTTTAACATTAAATAGTTTGGATATTAATTTCAGGTACATAGCATAGTGGTTAGATAACCTTATACTTTACAAAGTGTTCCTCTGATATTTCCAGTGCCCACCTGGCACCGTACTTAGTTATCACAATACCACTGACTGCAATCTCGATGCTGTACTTCACATCCCTGGGGCTGTACTGTAACTGCCAATTTGTACTTCTCACTCCCTACGTTTTTTTCATGCAGTCCCTCCCACCTCCCACCCCTCTGACAACCATCCAAATGTTCTCTGTGAGTCTTTCTCTGTTTTGCTTGTTCATTTATATTGTTCTTTAGATTCCACATATAAGTGAAATCATACAGTATTTGTCTTTTTCTGACTGACTTATTTCGATTAGCACAATACCCTCTTGGTCCATCCATGCTGTCACAAATAGTTAAGATTTCCTTCTTTTTTCATAGCCAGGTAATAGTCCATTGTTTATATGTACCACGGCTTTTAAAAAATATATTCTTAATCAAAAAGGACGAAGGAGGGAGAGACACATCTTATTCAAGCACTTTCAGTGCTAGTACTTCCTGTTTTTCAAGTGGCTAGGGTGGGCCTCACATGCGCAGAACTAGATTAATCCGTCAGTCATAACTTTCCATTCATGACACCTGGGCTTTTTCAGCATTCACAAACACACACAGCACTCAGGGAACCAGACGTGCCAGCACTGACCTTGACATTGCTGAATTTTGGCCACTCTTGCTTCAGCTTTCCGCTTCTCTTCATCAGATTCACTTGTCCTCCCCCCTTCTTCTTCTGGGCAACTTTAAAAGACAATAGTCAAGAGAGTCTTTAGGTTCATTGAAAAGATGTGGGTACTGGCAGTAGAATTACTTAAAAAAAAAATCCAGCATACAGAGAATTCATCATGCCCCAAGCCAAGAGACTTGGTTTTCTTGAGTATATAAAGTACCTTGCATAATATAACATAGCTCTCAAAGTCAGCCACGTAGGATGACTCAAATTTCCCAACAAACTCACATCCACATACACTCATGCACACACACACACACACACACACACACACACACACAAACACCAACACCAGCATTAGTTACAACTAAAATAATAATTTTTTGTTTTCTACTACCTGTGGGCAGTTCTGCCAATGGGGCAGAGCAGAGGAGTTGTGGGGAATGCGAGCAGGTGCCAGGTTGGGTAGGGTGCAGTGACAACAAAGAAATTTTATGTAAGGTCATTCAAGATCTAACAAATCAAATTACCATGAAGAATGATCACCCCCAACCTCCCTCTCCCACTTATAAAAACTGCCCCTGCACAATAATTAGGGGTAAATTGACTTAGAGCACTTAGACCCACTCATCTAAAAATGTTAATTGACTCTTCAGTCCCTGCCCTCGAGGAGCTTCCAATCTAATAAGTATATATACATAAAAAATGATACTAGCTACAAGGCAGTGTCTGACAAGCACCGAACAGATGCTTCAGAGAGCAAGTGTTAAAGAATGTCAGGGAAGAAAGACCACTGAAGCCAAAGAGGTTGTCACGAAGGCGGTGAGGGTGAGCTCCCCGAGATGGGCAGGGCTGCGCGGGCAGGGGTGGTGGGGGTTACACGCAGGCAGGTGCGGAGCACAGGGGTGCAGAGGAGGGGCTATCCCAGGCAGGAACCCGGGGGCAGGCCGCTCTGGCTGGGGCACAGTTTTCATGCAGGGAAGACACCGTCAGAACAGCGCCCCCAGCGGAACAAGCCACTGCCTAGGCTATGGACAGAGGGGCTTTTACCTCTCCACAGCCTGCTGGATCCGTCTCATCCAGTTATTTCGTTCCTCCTTGGAGCTGGTGTGAATCTCGTACATCTCGGGACCGGCGGAAGAGGCACTGATGAGAAACATGCCTCTCTCCTCGTTAGCAACTTCTCGAGCGATGAGCTTCTGAAGGGAGATAACGGATGGCTTCTGGTCCTGCATAAAAGAGGAGGACGTGCAGGTGAAGCGGCACCCGATATACAGTGAGGGGTGCACGGAACTCATTAACGAAGGGAGGCACGGTGTTAGGTAAGTCTTAGTATCTCTTCGCTGTGCTTCCAAGAGCTGTGAGAGTCGGTGAAGTCTCCATGGAAAGGGCATGCATGGTGAAGCCAGGGTGGGGAAGCAAGATGCAGGAAGATGGCTGTCCCTGGGAACTGGTGGTTTAAAGGATCACTTCTAAAGAAACCCACGTGTCATTGACCACAGTGTATGCAGGCGATGGCTAAGCCTCCTCTCGGGGAAGCAGAGCTTCGGATATAAATCCCGTCTCCGTTACTTGCTGCAGGTAAATACAGCTACTTTGCAACAAGAAATAAAGTAAAATAAAAGGACAGCTTTTTCCAAAGAGGGAACAATCAGAGCATTAAGAAAAATACCAAAATGGCACAGTCAGGGTTGGAAGGATTTTTCTAGAAGGGCATAGGATAGGAAACAGTATGTCAAGTGTTACAAAGAGATTGAGAGGGCTGGAAGCCCGCCTAAGAAGTCCATCCACTGGATTGGGTAGTTAACAGTAACACTGTTTCCCTAAGGTGGTGGATACAGAATCGCAGTACTAAGAAGCGGAATGTGAAAATGAAAGGCAAGAATGAGGAGGCACGGCTTCGATTCCCCTGGCCCAACCAGTATCCCCTGCTCTCGCAGGAGCATGGCAAACAACTTCTTTGGTTCTGTCTGAACACTTCTCCTTCCCACCAACCAGAGGAGCCCCCGGGGGCAGGAGTGTTTCCAATTCATCTTCGTATGTCTGACACAGTGCTTTACACAGAGCAGGTCCTCAATAACTGTCTGGAGAACTAGATTTAGCTTAATTC